>CANTUT010001051.1:65000-222500 GCA_947687605.1 Reutealis trisperma | reverse complement strand
ACTCAATTGATCATCCGATTATCAATGCTGATTTTCTTGTCTATAGTTTTTATTTATTTTTATCTTAATCTAATCTGACATTAAAGATATGTAAATATTGCAAGTGAGCACACAAATATAGGCAAGAGTTTAATTTTCATGGTTAACAATTCTCCTCTTAATATTTCTTTTAAGAATACTTCTCCGCGCAATATAAAAAATAAAAATATGAAGTAACATTAATAGAATATGTTTTTATATAACATAATTAATATAAACGTAGCTTTATCCCCTCCTGTGATCTACTCAGAAATTATAAATAATAAAATATTTTTTTACATTCATAAAAAAAGATGAGATGAGCTGAAATAATATTATGGAGTATGTGATAGAGATAACCATTTTTATAATAATTCTCATTAAACTTGTGAAAACTCTTATTATAATAATAGATGAAAATTTTAAAATATGAAACTCTTACTCTTTATCTATACTATATATAAATGTATAGAATGGGGAGGATAAACGCATTTACGTAAAAATTTCTCACTAAATTCTTTTTAATTATTCATTTATGATGGACAATTTGGTTATTTACTAATTAAATAATATAATTGTCTAATTATATTTAATTTAAATAACGAATGATGAATTCAATTACAATAAAAAAAATAAAATAATTATTATTTAATATATAATTAATTATATTACAAATTTATAATTATATAATTATTGTAATTTAATAATTTAATTATCTAATTTAATTTATTTTAAATAAAGAAAAAACGAATTCAATTAGAATAAAAAAAATAAAATAATTATTATTTAATATGTAGTTAATTATATTTAATTTAAATAAAAAATTCAATTAGAATAATTTATGTTGTTTAATTTTTTTCGAATATTAAGAAGTTAAATAAATTCTTTTCACTTTGATTGCTTGAATATTAACAATTGAGAGAAATTTCAATATAACTTTAATTGTTTAAATATTAACAAATTAGAAAATTTTTAAATTGACTTTGAGAAAATTCTATTTTATATTAGAAAAATTATTTTTGATTCTATAAGAAGATACAACAAAAATAAAAAAAGATACACTAATTGAAAAGTTATTTAATAACAACGAGCAAAATCCTATCATTTTATTATCAAATATCAAAATTTCTATTATAATGATATGTTCTTCCAAAAAAATCATTTTGTTTACGATTTTATAAATATTTAAATTTACTTAAAATTTTCATTATGAAAAAGATTTGAGATGTATGAAAATTGAAAACTAATTGAAAATCATTCATAATATAATCAATATTTTCAGTTTAGTTAATCATATATATTATGTTTTCAAGTTTTCATTAGAAAATCATAATTAATTTTGAACAAAACTGAAAAATCAACTTTAGGCATATAAAAAATTAAAATATATGTATAGTGAATTATAAAGCAAAAATAGAATGATAATTATATTGATCCCCAAAAATAAATTGATAAATTATTTATTTATTAATTATAAATAAATTGATATTGTCAAAAACACTTGCACACCAAAGCAAAGGAAAAAATTATAAACTTACAACATATAAAAATATAAATCAACATATTAAAAAGTGAAATAAGTATATTTAAAATTTATGAAGTGTATTTATATTTAAAATTTATGAAGTGTATTTAATCATTCTTAAAAATTAATAGAATTGGAAAATCAAAATTACAAAATTTTTAATTTAATGATTATATGTCATTATTATTATTTGTAACATCAAATTTAAAATATTTACAAGTATTCATATGATACAATTATTAAATAGATTTTTTTTGGTTTATGATGTAATATGATATCACATGATAAATCAATTGCATATAATTAATATTGAATTAACATTGATATTAAATTTACAATTGATGCATTAATCCTAATATGAATATATAATAAGACTTTTATTGAAATAAAAAAATTATTATTTTTTATAAACTAGAGATTTATTGACATAATTATTAAATTAGAGATTTTTTTGGCTTAAAATATCATATGATATAATATGATATCACATAAATATTCAATTGCATATGGTAAAAATTAGATTAACATTGATATTAAATTCACAAACGAGGCATTTAATTCTAATGTGAATGTATAATATATCTTTTATTAAAATAAAAAAATGTATTATATAAACCTATCAAGTTCAATCGCCGGTATGATTTTTAAAACAATGATACATATAAACACTAAAAAGATTGTTAATTTCCTTCTGGAAGGAAAATTAAGTTATAATATGTTAAAAAGATTAAGTATATCAAAACTAATAAAAACATATAACCTACATTAAAATTATAAGAAAGCAATAGACATATTAAGTATTAACATGAAAATCAACCTATAATTAATACAACATAATAATAATAAAATAAATTCAAAAATTATAATAAACCATATCTATCAATTCTTTTCTATAACATATTCTTAAACATAAGAATATCATTTCAAATTGTAAAAAATAATTTATTTAAATATATTTGACTCATATTCTTTCAATATCATAGATGTATTAAAATGTGAATTTATATAAACTGTTTTTTCTTGTGAGGAAGAATGATAGTTATAATATTATTTCAACGAATAGTTTATGGGATATGGTAGCTGAAAAGTTTAGATTGAGTCTAAACCTTGCATCGTCTATGAAATTAGTTCATGTAAAGTATTTGGATGCATTAGAGAAATTATTGAAAAGAATTATTGGTGATAACTAATAAGAACATAAATACAAAAACAAATGATAGTGGTCCAAATGTGGGTAGATTTTTGATGGAATTAGGGTATGATTTTAAGGGGTTGGTGTCAGAGATATCAGAGTGAAAATCTGAATTTAATGTGAGTGCCAAGGTGGATTCAAATAGGGATAACAAGTGTATTATTGATGACGCAGAATCTGTGGATTTCAATATAACAAAATAGAATTGGACCAGCCGGTTTAACTGAAAATCAGCAAACAGTCCGTTTCAGTTCACTGAAAAAATTGAAATTTCAGTTAGATCATCATTTCACCCATTTTTAATGGGTCGGCCATATATTAATGGAAATCTTTTATAAAATGACTAAAAAATGAAAAGTAAAGAAATTTTGTCCAATCAATCCGATTGATTGAACCATGAAACGGTGACCTATCCGGTTTAGTTATTAGTCCATTTTTAAAATAATGGTATATATAGATACTGGAAAGAGTGTTGTTGATTTTTTAGAGGAATAGAAATTAAGTTATAATGTGTCAAAGAGATCAAATTTATCAAAATTATTAAAAATATACAACCAATATTGAAATTATAAGAAAACAATAGACGTACCAAGTATTGACGTGAAAATCAACCTATAGTTAACAATTAGACAACATAATAAAAAAAAAATAAATTAGAAAATTATAATAAAGTGCATCTATCAATTCTTTTACTTTCTTTTCTCAAAGATATTATTGAATATAAGAGTACATTTAAAATTCTAAGAAATGATTTATTTAGATATGCCTGACTCATTTTTTTTCAATATAGTGTATGTATTGCTTTTTAAAGTACATTCATATATTTATATAATATAATTATTTTGTGTCATCATACTAATTATATTAAATATGCATAATTATACAACTTAAATAATATTTATTATGTATAATTATATTTTCGTTAAATTTTCAAATTTTCATATGAAAATTTAACTTAACATAGATTCAACAACTAAAGTGAATTTAATAATCAAGTTATATAAATATTTTTCTATGATAATCTTAAAAGTCGACCAATATGATATCAGCCTCATGGTATTTATTTGAGCAGTTCTATATCATTTTAATTGAGAACTTCACTTAATATAAAAGTATATAATTTTTACTTAAATAACAAAAAATTGGTCATTAAATTTTTAATAAAGAAAAAGTGAAAATTGAGAATAAATATTTATATCTCTAATGAGTTCTAATAAATCGTAATGGAGATCATATAAATATTTATATCTCTAATGAGTTCTAACAAATTGTAATGGATATCAACATGCAAAGTATGTTAGAAAAAATCTAAATATTATTAAAAGGAGTGAAAAGATCAATCAGATAAAATTCGGTCAATAGAAATGGAAAATACTTAATTATACTAAGTGCATCTACCAATCCAACAAGGTAAAAAACACACAGAGCAAAAAAGATATCAATATTTTTTTACTCAACAAAAAAAAAAGATAAAAGAGTCATATTTGTTAAAAATATATTATTATTCATTAATTTTGTGTATGAAATAAACTTATATACTTTAGTGCAGGTAAGAATTTTCTTGGTAGAAATAATTAAAATATTAATAAGAGATAAACAAATTGAAGTTCGTTTTTGAATAAATATTAAAATAACTTTGAAAAAGAAAAAAAAATGCTAATTAATTATAATCACAAAACCTGCTTATAAGAGATAATGAATTTGCACACACACTCTGGAAACAGAAGTTGTAACTGTGCGACAAACAAAAGGCATCTGCCAATCCAATCTACAAAGGATAACAAATGAATAACCAAATACAAGGTAGGACAAAAAATAGAGAAAAAATTTATAAAAAAATTAATAATAATAATAATGATAATAATAATAATAATAATAATAAAGAAAAACCTAATCTCTGCACTGCTTTAATCACAACCACCATCATATATACCTACCTTAATCAAATGAAGATTCAACTCTTTGAGCTAAATTACAAAGCAAATCCATGTGAAGTTATCCATTTAATCAAAAATTAAAATAAAATAAAATTATATTAAAGAAAAGTAGTGGTCCTTCTCTCCGTTAGGGTTTGTCTGTATGTCATTGTTTGTCAACTAATATGTACACCAAAGACAGAAGAACCACCCAAAGCTAAAGACAAAAGGATACCCTCACAACTGATTCCGCCAACCTGGCCAATACTTACCCTTCATATAACAATTATAATTGTATTTATTGAAATGGTATTCTTTTGTAGGTCCTATAGGTCACTAAGCACATGGCTAACCCTCTCCCAAAGTTAAATTTATTTATTTAATTATAGTATCTACCAAATAAGCTTATTCACATCTTTAATTTCTATAGCACCAAATAATCGGTTAAATCTGCAAATGATGTTTTAGTCAAATTGGCTAATACTAAGAGCTTGAAATCTGTTGATTCCAAATTCAATTTCCATGGTCATATGGATTTATTTGATATGATTTCTGTTCATATTGAAATTTCTAATATTTGATATATTGTCAATTTAATATTTTTTATATTATATACAATGTATATTTGAAAAAAAAAAGTAATATTTGATATATTGTCAATTTAATATTTACATTATATATAATGTATATTTAAAAAAAAAGTAATTAATTAAACCCAAAAAACCTTCATTAGCTAGCTAGGTTCTTTATACCAAAGATTATTACTTCTATCTGATTTTACCATGTAAATACCGTTTGGATCAATTTATTGAAAAATTCGTTTAATGTGTAAATGAATTTCATTTGTAAATAAATTTTTTATTTTTTGGTATTCTAACAACTAAAATATAAGCTATTTGAAGAGTCAACTCAATTTTAAACAATTTATTATTATTATTATTTTAAATTTACGAAGAGATATGGTAGACTCGAACTTAAAACCTTATTAGAGTTGAAATATATCTTTTTCCTATTAAGTTAAATTTGTGGATGCTAATAGAATTAAAGTGAAATTAACATTGTAGTCTTATTAATTTATAATGCATTTATAAATTTTATCAAATTTAATATATATTATTTGGTTCAAATATAACCAATTGTCTAAAATTAACGAGATAAAATTTTAAATATATTTTAATTTAAAATATTTTTAATGTTGCTCTTTACTTTAATCAGCATTTTACATGCATAAATAGTATCTTAATTAATTTTTAAAAATGAAGAGTGTAATTTTTTTAAAGTCTAACAAATTCTTTAATTAAATAGATGAGAGAATTAATAAACAAATTGTATAAAAACTTATAAAATCTAATAAGTAAACTTAAAATACAGAGTGAAATGACCCTCTAGATATGGAGAGTCAAATTCACTTTCTATTTTAAATTCAAATAATAAAAGGTCCATTGAATTCTTATTTTTTTATATTAACTTTTTATTATAGAGAATTTGAAACAAAAAAGAATTTCTTAAAGATGTTATTATACTAAATATATAAAGTATATAGATTTACAAATAAATTTTGTAAAATTTCATGAAATTTTTTGATAGCGCACAAACTCTTAAGGCACAATTAACAATTTGAAAGGCAACCTACACATTAGTTGGTCTTGAAAGGCCAAATATGTATACAATCTTATTAGAGGGTGAGGAAATATATATGGAGCTTTTTCATATAATTATTTCACATAATTGTGGCTATAAACTAAAATTATGAAAATTTTATGTTCTTTTTTAGTAAAAAATGTAATACCCTAAGTTTTGCTACCGTGAGACTCTCAAGTTGATGAAATCTTAAGAAATTATATAGTTGTCAAAGTCATGCTTATCACCAAGGACAAACGGACGTTACCATTAAGTTGTATTTTAAGAATTTTAGACAGAAAGTAAAGTAAGTTCGTTACAATTTGTGAATGCCTGTGATGATTGCTAAAGCATTTGTTAGGTTATGGGAGTTTACAAGTTAAAGTATTAGTATGTTGCTAAAGAAGCCTATGATGAAGAAAAGGTTGGACTTCTGTACCAGTTCTAGAAAAAGGAAATGGGAATGATAGACTCTCTATGAAATGAGTGTCTAATGCTGAGGATGAAGTTACACTACAAAAATCCAGTAAATTTCTGACAAAAAAATCCGTCAGTAATAATTGAAAATCCGTCAGTAAATTAATTTACCGATTGATTAAGGACGGAAACGATCTGTTGTTAAAATGATAGTCAGTAAATAATTAGCGACAAAAAAAATGTTTTGTCGGTAAATTTACCGACAAAATTCGGTCAATATTTTATAGAAATCGGTCAGTAATTTCATCCGAAAAAAGATAACAAATATTACTATTTCATCAGTGATCCGTCACTAAAAAATACTATCCGTCAGTAATTTGTCATTAAAATATAATTAAATATTATTTTCGGTCAGTGATCCGTCAGTAATTTTTAGTCAAAAATAATATTTTAACATTACGGTCAGTAATCCGTCAGTAAAGGAACTAAAAAAATAATATTTTATAACAAAACAATTGGTAACCCGTCAGTAATTTTCAGGCAAAAATAATATTTTTATAAGACGGTCAGTAATCCGTTAGTAAAATAACTATAAAAAATAATATTTTATAACTAAATGGTTGGTAATCGGTCAATAAATTTTAGTAAAAAATAATATTTTAATTTTGCCGTCAGTAATACGTCAATAGAATAAACATAAAAAAATATTATTTTATATAAAATGGTCAGTAATCCGTCAGTAATATATTAAAAATATAATTTAATAATCTTTTCCGTCAGTAATCCGTTAGTAAATTTAAAAATAATTTTTAATAATTTTCTATTATGTAATAAATTAATTTTATATAATATATATTAATTAGAAAATTATAAATTAATATATAATGTGAATATAAAAATTTTTCATTCCATAAAACGTAATATTATTTACAAAAAATGTAATATATTGTAAATCAGATAAATGTTACAAATAACTAAACTAAAAAAACTAAAAAAATAACTAATCATGGTCCTGAGCATCGTCCTCCTCATGGCCCTCAACATAATAGTGGCCATGCTCTGGATCTACTATATATGCATCAGCAGCAGTAATAAAAGCATCTCCAGCTGAAATGTGCTGATCATAAGTAGTAGAAACCGTTGGTGGAACAGGTGGAGGAGCAGCACTGCCAGCAAAATATCTAGAGAAGAACTGTTGCATCTGCAGCTCAACCTGCTAGCGGATCTACTCCTAGACTGTCCATTGCATCTTATGCTTCATCTTTTCCCACATCTAGGCTATTCGCCTATTGATCTCATGTTGCATATGCTCAATTGTAGGCGATGGTGGCGGTAGTGGAGCTGAGGAAGAACTGGCTCCAGGATCTCTAAATGAGCGAGCCATCGAACCCATCCCATAGACTCGACCCTTCTCCTAGTCCCCAATAGCTTTGAAATATAGCTGAAACTCATCTACTTGAGTTGGCTTAGTAGATCTGGGAGCTGGTTGGGATATCTGCTCGCGGAGGTTTTTGAGATCCTCCTATTTTCAATATAATAGTAGTTAGTATTTAAAATTTTTAATGTACTTTAATAGAAAAAATGCTAATTAAAACTTACATAAATCCACTGGAAGTGCTGATCAACAAAGGTCTGTCGGTCTTCCTTTCTCGTGTGGATGCGGATGAAGATCTCCTCAGGAGTAGGTTCTCAACCAAGTTTATTTCTCTGTTAAAAATTAAAAGTATAATCCCACATTTAGTAAATAAAAAAATATGAAATTAATAACTTAAAAATAAATAAAATTTTAAAGTACGTATGATTTAATTACTTATTATAAAAAAATTGACTTCTTGGCATGCTTTGTAGCAGGGACAGACCCTCCAGTATGCTTAGATGGTCTACTTGTTGGACTACCTTTTTCTGACTTTCTATTCATTGATGCCTTCTAGGATAACTACTTATGCTCCAGAGAATCCCAGTGTTTCTTCCAAGCATCCCATGTTTGCTGAGGGATCCACGTCTCTCTCTTCCCCTTTTTCTTGACGTTGTGGATGAAGTTCTTGTACCAAATTGCAGCCTTCTTAAAAAAGAGTATCTTCACCATCTCTAATATAGCAAGATTCTAGTAAATATACCTCTGCAAAAAATAAATAAATAAATAAATAAATAAATAAAAAACAAAACAAAAAACAAAAATACAAGTTACCATATAAATAATAAATAATAATCAATATATAAAATATAAAATATATTTACTAATATTATGCATCTATTCAAAACATATTACTAACAAAATATTATATTTTATTATATATTATTACAGTTTATTGTATATTATTATGTTTCTTCGATGGATTCAAATCAAGTATGAATTTCATATACTTGTTTATTTTACTATTGATAATATAATATAGTATCCTCTACAAAAAAAAAAAAAAAAAAAGAGTAGCATCACAAGGCACAATTAAATTATATATATATATATATATATATATATATATATATATATATATATATATATATATATATATATATATATATATATATATATATATATATATATATATAATTTCGAATTCTATGTAATAAATTATTCATTACCTGAAACTCGTTCCAGTAGAACTCCTTCGTCTCCTGAGGCACTGATTTCCAACTCGTGCCTTCAGGCCTCAGCTGGTTCTTAAATATCTTGTATATCATCCGCATTGCATCTAGTGGATACATCCTGCAATTAAAAAACTTAAATATTAGTTAAACGAAAAATAAGATATTATAAATTAAAAATTACCTTAAGCAATATACTACTTACACATCTCCCTGCAATGAGATATGTTGCCTACATCTCGAATTTGAAAGCCGGACTGGTGGGGCAGTGGTAGAAGTTAAAGCAGTGGTAGGAGCTGCTGTAGTGGTAGGAGCTGCTGCAGAGGTAATGGTGGTAGGTGTAAAAAATGAAGGATTGGTATATGGAGAAATAGGCAAAGGAACAGTGGATGAAGGGATAACAGAAGGAATAGTAGATGGAGGCGTAACAGAATGAATAGTAGATGGAGGGATAACTGAAGGAATAGTAGATGGAGGAGTAACAGAAGGAATAGTAGATGGAGAGGTAACTGAAGAAGGGATAGTGGATGGAGGGGTAACAGAAGAAGGCATAGTGGATAGAGGAGAAATGGAAGAAGGAATAATGGAAGATGATGAAAGTATAGGACTGGTGGATAAACTAGTAGACATAGGAGGAGGAATAGATAAAGGAATCTGTGTGGTGATGGTCGAAAGGATGAATGTAAGTGGTATAGAAGGTGAGAAAGATGGTAAAGAAGAAAGGGTAGTGGGAAGATCACTAGTGGTAGTAGGCCCTCCCTATGAGCGACGCCATTTCCGGGACGTCGATGTACTACTACTAGGAGTATCTCCAGAAGTTGGTACACGTCTCGGAGTCAACATCTATATATTTAGTAAAATTTAATAAATTCATTCATTATTTAATGTTACATAAAAAGTACGTCCACACAAATAAAATACCAGAAAATTAATATGACGTAATCGCATAATAATAATGTAAATATTTAAAAAAATATATAACATAAGTTAAAAATGACTTCATTGAAATATAATGTAACATTGTAAATGTAAAAATAATATTCTCTTACACAATTTGGAAAAATCCATACACAATTCATGGGAAATAAGTACACAATACATTTATTCAGAATCTATTTCTTTGAGCTCATCTTTGTCTATGTTTTCCTCAGATGTCTCGACATCTGAATCAAATTCGGATTCATCATCTATATCATTATCATCTTCGTCATCCATATCAACTAATGGCTCTTCAGGATCATTTAAAGTTGCAGGAGGCTCATCATCATTAACTTCGAGTATAGGCTCATCAACTTCATTGTCTTGAAATGGTTCTTCATATGTTGTATTTATTTCATTAACTTCGAGTATAGGCTCATCAACTTCATTGTCTTGAAATGGTTCTTCATATGTTATATTTATTTCACTACCCTCCTTAATCTCTACGACTGATCTAGCTTTAATCTTGCATACTGCTCACCAATCCACTTTATCTTATCGTGGACTCGGATAGGAAACATACTACACTTGACAAGCTTGCATTGCTAGTATAAATAGCTCATATTTATTGAATCGCTGCTTGTGGTTGACTTCAATAAGATTATATTGCTCATGAACTTTTGTTCCCATATTTAGCATTGGATCAAACCATTCACACTTAAAGAAAACAATCCTCTTAATTGGAAGTGCAGGGTATTCCAATTGCATTATATCTGTTAATCGACCATAATAGTCAAATATATTCTCACTGTAATTAGAACCCTTTATACATATGCCACTATTTATTAATGACCTACCTCAACTTTGCTTTTCGGTATGGAACTTGTAACTGTTCACGAAGTAAATAGGAGAGGTCATAATATATTGTAATGAACCCTTGGATAGATCAATAATAAATTGATTTGTTATTCTATTCATAGGATTAGTGGCTATGACAAAAAAAAACATATCAATTTGATTGTATATGATAGAAATTTAAGATTAATTTTTTAAGTAATGGTACTACATTATACTTACATATGAATGAAACCAGTGTGCAAATTCTGTCTCTAATTTTTTGTCTATATCACTTGTTGATATATTCGGCATAGTTTGCTTCAACATATCAATGTATAAGCTTCATTCATAAGGAAAATAATAAGTAAAACAGAAAGGAAACTATGCATAATGATGAATGAGTTATTTTAATTAAGTTGTAACTTACTCAACGTATTTTTCAACTTCGGAGCAATTAATAAGAATGTAGGATTAAGCCGCCTTATATTCTTCATCCATCATCAATCTTATTTTAGGTCAACCAAACGGTCTCCCTGAATGAGTGAATGTTGATAAAATATCAGGTGTATTTGCTCCTTCAGGCATTCCACCATCATCATTTTGAGCTACTCTCATAAGCCTTGTATAGACATGGGGTTTGAAATAATAAGAGCAAAATGATGAAGCTTCCTCAACTAAGTATGCATTGCAAATGGAGCCTTCAACTCTTGCTTTATTTTTGACATTATGTTTCAAATGTCCATTAAATCTACATCAAGTAAATATCATAGATAACGACATTTGAGTATAAATGAATGGATGTGATTGTAAATATTAAAATCGATAAATATTTTACCTCTCAAGTGGATACATTCATCGGTACTGAACTGTACCTGCTATATGAGCTTCATAAGCAAGATGTACTGGTAGATGCTCCATGGAGTCAAAGAAACTTGGAGGAAAAATGCGTTCTAGTTTACACAAGATGAGTGGAATGGTCTCGCCATGTCCTCTTCCCTAAGAAGTGTTGAAGTGAGTTCTTTGAAAAATAAACTTAACTTTGTCAATGGTTGCCAGACATCCTTCGACAAAATTTCACGGAACGCAATATAAAACAAGCATTGCATAAAAACATGACAGTCATGGCTCTTCATCCCAAACAATCTTAGTTTCCGCATATCAACGCATCGACCCATATTAGATACATACCCATCAAGAAATTCTAGATCTTTCAGTCATTCACATAAGACTTGTTTGGCTTGCTTATGGAACACATATTTTGCTTTAGGATATTTGCTAGACATTTCATCCATCTCTAACTCTTGTGGAGACAAAACTGTTTCAAGTCCTGTCTGGATTTAACATTATCTTTGGTTTTTCCTGGGATGTCCATTACCGTGTTGAATATATTTTCAAACACATTCTTCTCAATATGCATGACATCCAAATTATGTTTAATCATATTAGTCCTCCAATATGGTAAATCCTAAAATATACTTTGTTTCTTCCATCCACATCCGCTTCGCTTTGCAATTTGAGCATTCACATCATCAACTCCTACTTCAGTCACCCTCATTAACTTCAAACTAGTTATTTCCTGCAACAATTCAATTCCTGAATGTATAGGCGAAGTAGTTGCTTGAATAGCTCTGTTTTTTTTATGAAAGCTATTTTGTTAGGTCTAAAAGGATGATCAAGCGGTAAGAACTTACGATAGTAATCAAACCACGATTGCTTACCCCCTTTAGAAAGAGTGAAAGAATATGTCAGTTCCTTACAATATGAACATGCAAGTCTACCCTGAGTACTCCAACTAGACAACATACTGTATGCAGGAAAGTCACTCACAGTGCACATCAGAGCAGCTCGCATCTGAAAATTCTGCTTCATAGACACATAATATATTTCAATGCCTATATCCTACAATCGTAGCAATTCTATAATTAGAGGCTGCAAAAATACATCCAACTTTTATTTTGGATTATTTAGTCTGGGAACTATTATAGACAAGAACATATACTCCTTCTTCATACACATCCCTAGAGGCAGATTATATGGCGTCACTATAATTGGCCATGATGAGCATTGTTGTCCGGATTGTCTAAAAGATTGGAAGCCATCAGTGTATAAGCCCAAATGGATATTGTGAATTTCAAAAGCAAAATTTGGATTCACTCGATTGAAATGTTTCCATGCTATAGAATATGAACAGTGTCACATTACCCCATCTTTCTTTGTATGTTCTGTATGCCATCTCATATGCTTTGTAGTTGCCTCAGAGGCATACAATCTCTGCAACTTCAGAGTCAGAGGAAAGTAAAACATAATCTTATATGGAATTTTTTTTTAATGGACATGTACCCCTACGTCTTAGCTTTTATCTTGGAAAATCACAAAACTTACATGCAACTAGATTATTGTCTTCACCCTAATAAAGCATGCAATTATTCTTACAATAATCAATTTTCTCAACTGGAAGGCCTAAACTCTGTATTAACTTCTTGGTGCTATAGAAACTATCAACCATTGTGTTATCTACAGGCAATGACTCATTGTATCATTGTAATATCTTATTATTACACCTTTCAAACAGATGGTGTTCTGACTTGATATTCAAAAGTCATGCCACAACAGATAATTTAGATTGTTTCTCACAATCAGGCCATAATTCTTCGTTAGCTGCCTCTAACATGTTATACAGTTTATGAGCAGTCGGATTTGGAGCTTCCTTCATTTGATCTCAATCAAAATCCGGCCCAGTAGCATCCATTAACATATTATGGTATGTAGTTGGAGGACAACTGTCCGTATCTTCAACGTCTACTTCTACCACTGTTGAAGATCCAGACCCACTGACTTCACCATGCAAATACCATTCATAATACCCTGGTACAAAACCCTTCTTCAGAATGTGCAACTTGACAGTATCTGGCTCAAGGAAATTTTGATTCTGATATTTTTGATGGTTACAAGGACATCGAACACTAGTCCTACTCATGCATTGTGGCTGAGATATTGCGAATTGCATGAATTGGTCTAAACCCTCCAAGAATTTTGGATTCAAATACCCATCAATAAGTCTAGAGTACATCCAATTCCTATCGGTCCTCATAATTATTCCCTGTACATTCAATAGTATTAATTTATTTTTTATATCACATAAACAAAATTACATTTAAACTTATATGTTTGGTTATAATTTTAATTAAGTTCGCAACATTTAATTCTACATCCTTATATCTCCCTCCCTATAAGGTAAAAACCTAACCCATTTAGAAACTCATTGCTGCATAACTATTACTGTTACATTCCACACTCATACATATGCTGAAATTTTAGTAGCATCTCCCTACAATTCTCCTAGTGCAAAACATTTGAAAAAATCCACATAATCAGGACATTATTTTAATGTGCACTAAGAAAATATAGTGGAAGATAGTATCGAAATTTTAGACATTTGTATAAAATAAAAATATACACAGACAGTTACACTAACAACGAGATCTCTAAACTACCCAATTTGGATAATTCGATATCCTCTCACCATCAGATGAGTAGGACATCAAACGAGATCTATGATTAATTCTAAATATGTTAATCATTTTAATTAATAATATTTTTGGATATTTGATTGTAAAAGTCAAAAAATAAAATTAAAATCATTTAAATTCATTTAATAACAAGATGGTATAGATTCGCTATGCAAATAATCATTGCAACATCACAATATAAGAATATATAATCAAAACTAATAAAATAAATTCACAAGATAAATGCAAAACGTTGCTAAATACAATACAAATTCATAAATACATTATATTTTTTTCTATTTTTTTACAGTATCATAATTTTACACATATATATTATTTCTTAATAATGAAAATATTAATATTATATTAGATATATTTTTTATATCATTTAGGAAAAAATTTTATTAAAATTCTTCTTACTCATTTTAATTTTGAATATTTGAATTTTAATTATTTGTTGGCATTAATTAAGCCGTTATGTATTATCATATTTTATAGATTATTTTTCCTTTAAGAGAATATTTATCATTTATGAAATGCACTTAAAATTTAATTTTTAAGGGCAAATTTTTAATTTATTACTTTCTTTTTATTTTTCGTTGAAATATTTTTGCTCTTAACTATTTGTAATCTCTTATTTTTTTTATATTTTATAAAATGCATTTATATTTCAATTTTTGGTAGCATATTATGAATTTTTTTAATTTAATAATGTGGTGAGAATTTTCAGTATTTTATGAAATTTATAAAAAATTAATTTCACTTTTTATAGCATGATTACTTTGTTTTTATTTTCATCAAAATATTTTTACTCCTAACTATTTGCAATTTCTTTTTTTTTTTTTTTGCATTTTATAAAATACATTTATATTTCAATTTTTGGTAGTATATTTGTGAATTTTTTTTATTTTTTAAAGTGATGAGAATTCTTAGTATTTTATAAAATTCATAAAAAATAAATTTCACTTTTTATGGCATGATTACTTTCTTTTTATTTTTCATCAAAATATTTTTACTCCTAACTATTTGCAATTTCTTATTTTTTTTTGTATTTTATAAAATGCATATATAACATATAATTTTTGGTAGAATATTTGTGGATTTTTTTAATTTTCTAATGTTTTGAGAATTTTTAGTATTTTATGAAATTCATAAAAATTAAATTTCACTTTTTATTGTATGATTAAATATAAAATTGTTAATCATTTTATCGGTATTATTAATGGATTTATTTAAATAAAACTAAAATTAAGTTACATACATATATATCTATAAATTCACATTAATTTAACAACATAATTAAAAATTATATTATAATACAAAAATCAATCACAAATTACAAATTCACATCAGAGCATCAAAAATTATAAATTCACATCACAGTATTTATTTTTTCATATACATTTACAAATAAACATGACAAAATATAAATTATATATAAGATAATTAAAAGAACATTACATTCTAAATTATTATATTTATATATTAGTATAAATAAATTAAATTATAGTACTTACCTCTTGAAGCGAAAGCCCGACTTATATTGTTGGCCCACACGTCAATTATCTGAAATAAAATTAAAATTCTATTAATAAAATCAAGATAATTAAAATAATTAATAACATAATTTAATAAAATAATTTCACCATATTTATTTAATACTATCATAAATTAATAAAAAATTTATTATGCTTAAAAATATAAAATATCTTAAATTAAAAAATTTATTAGCATAAATATATATATATATATATATATATATATATATATATATATATATATATATATATATATATATATATATATATATATATATATATATATATATATATATATATATATATATATATATATATATATTCCTAAACAATCTAAACAAAAAATTAACAAATTTTCAACAAAATCAATCTAAACCAAAACTCAAAAATCTAAACAAAAATTCAACTAAAATCATAATCAATAATAAGGTAATAATGTAAATACCAATGGAAAAATGAAATCTATGAACGCCGGCCGGTGAACAGGAGGGCGGTAGAGAGCAATGGCAGTGGCAGCAGCAGAGGAGAAGAGAGAAGAAGAAAAAGAAGAAAAAGAAGAAAGAGAAGAGAGAAAAAAGAAGGTGAACAACTTATATTTCCTGATTATTGATGGATTACCGATGAACAGCACCATGTGGATTAAGAAATCCAATGGTAATCCATCAGTAAAAGGCTAAAGGCAGTAAAACGCGTGTCTATTTTCACTTCTGTCGGTATTCTATCAGTATTAATTAAAATTTACTAACGGATTACTGACGAAAAGTCTACTATCATGTGGCATTCCGTCAATAATCTATCAATAAATATTTTGATTTTTGCAAAAATCATCTGGCGCTATTTTTCAATACGGTCGATATTTTATCAGTATATGGTCAAGTTTACTAATGGATTACTAACGGAATGCCTACTGTAGTTGATAATTTCATCTGTAATCCATCAGCAAATATCTTAATTGCCGCCAAAAGATTCCCGTGTATCATTTTCCATTTGTAATTGGTCACTAAATCATCGATAAATTTTTGGTCGTTGTCCATCAGTATATTCCGTCCGTATTTTATTAGTAATATTGATTTTTCATCAGTAAATGGTTAGTAAAGAGATGAATGTTGCTGAAAAGCGTTCCATTCGTATTCTGTCAATATTCAGTCAATATTTAGTAATGGATTGCGTTCCGTCGCTAATTTTTGTCAATAAATCGTTAGATTTTTATAGTGTTAGTTACGAAGCAGGATTTCAGTAAGTAAGGGCAAACTTCAAAAGTGAAATAGGACAAGACAAAAGGTCACGAAGGAAGCAAAAGCTTCGATAGTAAGAACAAGATTCAATTTTGAGGATGAACTTTCTTGACAAGAAAGAAGCTTAGATAGATAGATGAGCTCGTAATTGACATGAGGATGAGTAGCAAGAGACTTTAATGACAAAGCAAAGACAAAGACAAACTCAAAATAAGTGAAGGGAGTATGGGTTCAGTATAGATGAAGTGTGCAAAGAACTCGATATAAGAATGAGACGAGTCAAATAGTTAGGTAACTAGGCTACTGACTTCAATATATAGATGAAGTGAATTAAGAGACTCAGTATAGGTCATAGGTGGTGAAAGGATACCTACATTTTTATGATGTGAACTAAGAGACACAGTATATACTTAGAAAGGGATAGATAGGTCTGATTATATAGCATTATGCAAATATGGATAAGTTTAAGTTTTATATAAGATGTTTAAGTTTAAGACTACTATTTATGAGTGCTTCTACATAGTTTATGTTGCAGGATATTTATGGAGAAATGGTAGAAAATAAATGGTTGTTAACACAAGTCAGCTACCACAAAATGTTTTGCAAAAATTGTACAGTGCTCAAATTAAAAGTTATTTATTTACTCAATGATCAATTTGTTGGCCATTAACACATATTGTATTCATTCTTTTCCTTCATATAAAGATATCTAAACCATTCAAAATACAAACTTATTCATTTATTCTCTTTTTTCTAATTACTAAAGTTATGCACTTTCATTCAAAATCTCTCAATCAGCTAGATTTTATATCTAAATCTAATCTTCTTCATTAAAGAAACCATCCAATCTCAAAAGTAATCCAATATCCAATCAAATTCCTTCATTATCTACCTTTCTTATAAGAACTCCAGGTAAATTTGAAAAAATAGATATGTGGATCTGATGAGTCTAAGGACACTTGATATAGAATTTGATGATGGTCAGGGAGTTGTTAAAGAGGTTATAACAAGTAAGTTGACTTATGAAATGTATTGATACAAAGTAAACCTACCATGAAATGTCTTTATTGATCTTTTTATTGATCTACCTTATATAATGAATATTATTAATGTTATTGTTATTATTGTTGTTTTTGAGACCTAATTATTAAAAAGAGCCATATTATGTATTGCCTAAATGTTGAAAGCCATTCATAATGTTAAACTGAATGTTGATCATGGTGAGGCCATTGGGCTTACCTAATGTCTATGATAATAATCCTACTAAGCCAATACTTAGCCTAAACCAAGCACTAATAGTATGCCCTAACTAATAGAGTAAAATCCATTGGACCATGTGTACCAATGACTCAACTAATAGAGTCTACAATGATATTAGTGCCTAAGGGTAAGTACTGCCCTTTTTGTTTCCCAAGGGCTTATGGGTTTGCTCATGGGTGACTTTCTATTTCATATTGCTATAGTATTATGTTATTGAAACTTTTGAGATTTATGGTATCATCCTACCGATTAGATCTCCTATAGTTATGATATTGAGAGCCACCAGATAGTGGTTATATTTCCCCTAAGTTCTCTCACCTATCATGACAGATGTTCACTTTGGAGTGTATTTATCCTTGACACATATGTAATGTTCTTTGATACATACTAAATGACATGAATGTTTATGTGTATACAGATTTACTGCTCATGCATATACCTCCAGGTAATGCATTTCATGATTTACTGAATTGACAACTCACTATATTGTTTATAGATTTCAAGTGTAAATTTGACGAGGAAAGAAGCTGAGTTGACAAAACCTCTTGATCATTCTTCTCCATTAAGAAGTTTAAAATTTATAATTTTAATTTAGTATTTTAAATTTTGTAAAATCCATAGCTCTTGTATCTCTATTTCATATATTTTGCTAATGAAAGGATCAATGTATTAAGTGATTTAATAAAACGAAATAAAAGATTTTGGTTTTTCTTTAAATGTGCCCCACTCTATTATTCGTGTATATATACTTTTGATGTGAATGTTTATGCTTCTTTATGCTTCTATATGTATGGACCCAAAAAGTCAGTAATGAGTTCTACAGGTTTTTAGTAGTCTTAAACCTTCTATTGTAATTCCTCAAAGCTAATATCAAAATAAATCAGAAAATACAAATAATTATATTAATAATTTCGGCTTGAAAATTTGGAACGTATTTAATGATAAATAATAGTCATTTTTTAACTTTTTCGATGATCTATCTGTGAATTTAATATGAAGACCAATAAACATAAACTTTGTGCCAAAAATAATTTCTTTTTATTGAACTATTGACTAAATAATAAATCAAAAGAAGAAGAAAAAATCATCATAAAAAGATAAAGAAACAAATAAACAAACCACAAAAAGAGGAATAAAAGAAAATCCTATCTATTAAAAAAAAAACAAATTTAAACATTGTTGAATAACGAAATTAAAAATAGAATGAAAAATAGAAGAGAATGATCCATTGTCGAAGAAAATAATGAGAAAGAAAAATTTTAGTTTTTAGAGAGAATGAGAAGTTTCTCATTCTAAAATCCTAGAAAAAGGAGTGGCAAAAGAGAGAAAACATTTTTAAAATTTAGTAATATGATCCATCTAATTCAATAACTAACTTTAAAAGGATCAAATATGAACTTTTTAATTTTTTTTATCATAAAAATCAAAGTGCAAAATGTATTTTTTTTTATCTAAAATAATTTTAAGTTTTAATTCAAAAATTGCTATTAGCAACAATAATATCAAATAGGTTCATATAATTTATGACAAAGAAAACATGATTTGTAGTTTCTTTTTATTGTGAATTTATTAGTTTTGAAAATGGTTTACTTTTAATCTTATAGAATTATGAACCTCTATAGGTCTAATGCAAATTAATTGATTTCAAAATCAAAAGGATAAAAATATAAATATAAATACAAAAAAAGTATACAATTACAAACCTATATATTTCGTATAAATATTGCAACTACTACAATAATGATATCATTTCTTTCTTTTGTTAGGGAAAAATGAAAGTGTAAAAGTTTATAAAAATTATTAATTTGCAAGATCAATTGTTCATTATTATATCACAAACTAATTACAGTTAACTTATCCAAATCCAAATGTGTATATAATTAACTGTTCCACTAATTAATTAGCCATCTAGATTTAGGCCAATTCTAGTGTGTCCTAGATATAATTTATCCCACTCCTTTTAAGCTATTATAGTAGGTCATTAATAGGTAAAATATAACATATTATTTAAGTTGTAACTATTAATTTCACTTCATAAACACTTTAATTTTATATGTATTTTAATCAAATTAAAATTAAAGAAAATATATAAAAACACCTGCAAAAAATATTTAAAATGCACTTAAAAATTAGTTTTGTAATAAAATTTTTTTAATAAAATCTATAATTTTATAATATAGATATGTAATTTCATATAAAATTATATGCTATTTTACATATTACTTTTGATTTTTTTTAATTAACGCTAATCAACTATAATTTGAACAAAATAGATTAATAAATTTTTTTCTCTTAAATTTTATGATTGTATTAGTCCTTATTATTAATAAAACTATAATTATTAATCTTAATCATAAAATTTTATAAAAAGTATTTACGAAACAAAGAGTGTAATCAAAAGTTATTAAAATTATCTATTACATTTCCAACCTTATATATATATATATATATATATATATATATATATATATATATATATATATATATATATATATATATATATAAAGTTTTTTAAACTATAAATAACAAAATTAGTGATAGTAATTTAGTAATATCATTATTTAAGTAGAGATAATACAATACCATTTAGGGATGTGCACTATTTGGTTTTAATCGAAAAACTGAATCGAACAAAAATTTAGTTCGGTTTTTTGTTTTTATTTTTAAAATTTTAAGAAATTTTAGTTTAGTTCGGTTTTTATGTGAGAAAAACCAAAAAAACCAAACCAAATTGAATTATTCATATATATATAATATGTCCTAAAATCTAAATAATTTCCTCTTAGTTTGGTGATAAGTAGATATTTATTACCTTAAGGTATTAGGTTCAACACACAATAATTTTAATTTTTTGGTTATACAATTAAAAACAAAAGAAAATTATGCATTACTGAGAAATCGAACCCGTATCTTCCAGGTAAATTAACTATACATCATCCACTCAAGTAGATTTCAATATCATATTTGAAATTAAAAGCAAAAATTATATATATATGGTTACCGATTTATCGAACTGAACCAAACCAAACAAAATATTTTTAATTCTATTCGGTTCAGTTTTAAAATTTTCCTTATTTCATAACATCATATTTTTAGTAATTGTAATTTAACCCAAATAAGAAAGTGTTTGCATAATGTTTTGCCATCTTACCAATTTAAAAATTTTAGAATTAATTTTTAATCATACTGGAGTACAATTAATCAGAAATTCATTAAAAATCAATTAATAATGATAAGTTTAATAAAAATAATAATAATTTTTTTATTAACATACTAATAAATATATATATTTAATTAGAATTCATAATATATATATATATATATATATATATATATATATATATATATATATATATATATATATATATATATATATAATTTCATATAAATATCAAAATAATGATAGTAAAAATTAACGAATTAAAATTTAATTTATATATTAAAAATAAATAAGGTTGATTAGAAAAATAAAAAAAATTATTTATTTGAGAGAATAACTTATTAAGAAAATTGCAGGTGAAGAAATCCAATGGTTATAATTAAATTTATATAATCTAATAATTAAATTAATTACAATAAATTATCCCTAAAATACTCTAAAAGTCTTCCTAGATTTATCAAATTTATGGAGCAGCCAGGTGAGGAGTAACCACTATTATGAATCAAAATCAACAAAAGCACATGTTTGCTTTTGGTAAAATTTATCAATTAATTAATTAAATAAATTAACCTTGCATGTTAGTTTCTGTTGGTTTTTATCCCAACCACTTTTTAGGTTTGACCTTAAAAGAAAACAATTTCTTTTACCTGAATTAGTACTAATATACTAATCAGTTTTTAATTGAATAGTATTGGGATGATCTTTTTAAAATTAAATAAAATCAATTAATTAATTAATTAAAATCAAATATTTTTATTGAAATCGTTTAAAATTCAAGATCTCAAATTCCAAATTCAATCAAAATAAAAATTAAAAAAATACGAATAAATATAATAAATAAATCTTTTTGTTGACGGAGAGCTGAGTTTCTTTAATCGTTTCAGAGGACCTATCAACATTCAATGGTCCCTTTTCGATTCATTTCCCTTTTTTTTTTTAATTAATATATATATATATATATATATATATATATATATATATATATCTCTAGTTAACTCTAATCTTAATTAGAGAGAGAGAGAGAGGGGCAAAAGGTCAGTGTCAATAGCTGTAACAGAAGGACCAAAACCCACCATTAAATACTCCATCTATGACTAACTAATACAAAAAGAAGAGAGGTGGAGAGAGAGAGAGAGAGAGACCTGTAGACAGAGTGCAAAATTTTTATAAATGGAGGTGAGTAGAGTATAGAGAGCCACGAGGATTATACTCTCCTACCCATAAAACATGCATGGCTTTCGCGCTTTTTGATTTCTTTGTCCAATTAATCTTTTGTTCTTTTGATGATCTCTTCTTCCTTTTAATTCCAACAAATTTTTGATGAAACTCGACCTGTCCTGACACTCCAACCCATTTGGGTATTCATCTACGCGATCATTTTCTTGATTGATATGTTGGTTTGAGAGGTTGAAGCTGCCAGCATGATCTGGTAATGAACCATTTCAAACCTAGATATAGTTATCACTCTTCTTTTGTATGCTTTTATTTTAATTATTACCATATTTAGTTAATAATACATTCAGATATACAACTATATTCATACACCCATAAATCTATATAAATTTATATATTCTATTTCCTGTTTTGGATACAATTTAAATTTGTAGCTAAAAAGGGTATACACAGATATATGTATGTATATAAGAAACCTAATTTGATCTATATATATCTATAAGTGGTTAAATACCCATTTGAGATTAGGTATATATATACACATATGGTTCCATTATCAGGTCATCTTGCAGCTTCAATCACTCAATCACCAACAGTGAAAGAAATTTGAAAAACTACATTTTTCTTTTTTGTCCTGTTCGAGAATTAATTTGGCTTTCACACAATCGCAACTCAAGAACCTTCAGGTAATTAATTCTTTTGGTACTCAAATAACTTACTCAAGTTTTTTCCTTTTCTTCTCTGTAATTAATTTCTTGTGTATGTAGAGTTGGTAATGGAATTAATGATTAATGGCAATAATTCTTTTGTTATTACTATAAATTGCTATTTCAATCTTTTAATTTATTTATTATTGCTCGTCTAATTAATTAAGCCTTATGGTGAGTTCTTAACCTATACCCATAAAATCAAGCTATATTTATGCCTCTATTATGACAAAACTAAAAAATGTCATGAAAGACAATGTTATTTATGCCTGTTGGTTTCTATATTTGTCTTGACTTGGCTGGTAATTAATACCAAGAATTAATAACTTCACAAAACACAAGAAAGACATAGTATCCAATAAATAAATAAATAAATAAATAAATATATATATATATATATTAATTTATGGTGTCATATCGAATTCATCTAATTAGCCTTATTGTCAAACTGCTATTGTACTGTTTTCAAGGAGTAGCGTGAAACCAAGTATATAGGGGACAAAAGGGGCTATAATTTTGCCTTAATTGTGTAAGGTTAAGTGTCTTAAGTGTTGATGACCCACCATTAATATTTCTGATTAGACTTATTGATACTCTTTAACAAACATACAGTGTAAAATGCATATGCATATGTTGGATTATTGGTATTGTGTATGTGTGTACTTAACAAATTAATATTCATAATCCAACAATATTTGTCATTGAAGGGAAAGATATCATGTTTATTTTGTGTTAACCTGGCAGTCTCTTTTATTTAATTTTCATGCTTCATTACCTAACATTGTGGAATAGAGCCCTGTCTTATGATTGGTATTAAGATTTAGTTGAATTTTCTATTAGCGTAATCGCTAGGCACCATTCTACAAAATAATAATTCAATGAATAAGAAAGTTGTCTAAGGCTTATTTACTGTAGATTGAATATGGAGACACACATACATATATATAGCTGTTCAGGATATATGGAATTCATTATCACAAATACTTGCTACCAGGATTTTAGTATGCATATATATATTAATTAGCTGTCACGGGAGTTTGTTTCTTTTGGTAAGGGACAATGTATTGCCTAGCTTTTCCATCTGATGGGGGGAACCAACTTGCTTTAAGGCTCTTCAATATTTCCCGGAAGGACAATTCTAGTTGTGATTTCTCGGCTAGTTGCAATGACTATAGCCTATTTTTGGCCAAAAGTAATATAACTAATACATTACTTAGTACACTATGCCATAAATTATTTAGTACAGAATGTGAAAATTGGCTTCTTATACCATATATTTTAGTTATGCTGTTAACGCATATTGAAAGTGTTAATAAGTTGGAATTTTCTTCAATAATTCTACTTTATTGAATTGATTTTGGTAATTAAGAATAATAGGGAGTGGCTTAGATTACTCGTTGTCCATCATGTGTTGAAAAACCAACATACTTGGGTAAGATATGTTTTAATTATAATTTTGTTTTATTCAAGTTAGTATAATAGTATTGATAATATTGATGTAGTTTTCTTATTTAGCACATATCCTTATAGTTGAATATCTCTAATTTAACAACCAAACTAGCTATAGGTCATATCATCACTTGAGGCATTAGAAATGTTTTTTTTTTTGGTTTAAAAATGAAATCATGAAAGAGGATTTAAACTTGAGATTTTATATAAATTGAGATTTTTTTAATATATAAATTTGACTCCGGTTAGAACTCAAACTCAAAATTTTTTAACCCTAAAAATGATTTTAATACTACTAAACTAAAGATTGATTGGTTAAGTTGAGATTTTTTCTAAATTGAGATACATATATGGCGATGTTACTTCATGACTGAAAATACTAACTCTATTTTGCATTAATACGATATTGTTCTGAAATAAATGGAAAGGAAAAAAAAAAAAAGAAAATAGGAAGAATACTTATAACTAGTTGCGACGCCACATAGAAGAGATGGAAGCTCTTGCCCCCCTTATTTTTCTTTAAAAAAAAATAATTATTACTTACATATATATAACTATTTATTTGGACAAAACTTGGGTAATCCCCTTAAAATAATGATTTGCCCATCATATGTACTATAAGAAAATAATAGTTTACCGACAAAAATAATATCGTTAGTAAATTTATTAAATTATCGACAGAATACCGACGACACATAAAAATTTTCTTTTTTTTTTAATTATCAATAAACTATTGACGGTTTACTAACAAAAAATTACCAACTATCAAATTTTGTTGCTAAATAAGGTGCAAAAAAATGGCGCAAAAAAATTAGCAATAATTTACCTACCAAAATTTTAGTCGATAAATTTATCAACCACAAGTTTAGTCGGTAAATTAAAAGGCAAAATTTTTTTTAATTTAATTATAAAATCTTTCTAATTTACCAACAATACTATTTGGTTGGTAAATTTACCGACCAAATTTTTAGTTGGTAATTTAAAAAAATTTTGAAATTACCGACTAAAATTTTGGTCGGTAAATTTACCGACCAAAAGTTTAGTCAGTAAATTAAAGGCAAAATTTTCTTTATTTTGCCTTTTAATTTACTGACTAAACTTTTGGTTAGTAAATTTACCGACCAAATTTTTGGTTGGTAAATTAAAAAATTTTGAAATTACCGACTAAAATTTTAGTCGGTAAATTTACCGACCAAAAGTTTAATCGGTAAATTAAAAGGCAAATTTTTCTTTAATTCAATTATAAAAGTTTTCTAATTTACCGACAATATTATTCTGTCGGTAAATTAGATAACAAAATATTTGTTAATTTACCAAAAAAAAACTTTGAAATTACTGACTAAAATTTTGTTCAGTAAATTTACCGTTAAAAGTTTAGTCGGTAAATTAAAAGGCAAAATTTTCTTTAATTCAATTATAAAAGCTTTCTAATTTACGGACAATACTATTCGGTCAGTAAATTTACCGACCAAATTTTTGGTTGGTAAATTAAAAAAATTTTGAAATCACCGACTAAAATTTTGGTCGGTAAATTTACCAACTAAAAGTTTAGTCAGTAAATTAAAAGGCAAATTTTCTTAATTCAATTATAAAAGCTTTCTAATTAACCGATAATATTATTCCATTGGTAAATTAGATAACAAAATATTTGTTAATTTACCGAAAAAACTTTGAAATTACCGACTAAAATTTTGGTTGGTAAATTTACCGACCAAAAGTTTAGTCAGTAAATTAAAAGGCAAAATTTTCTTTAATTCAATTACAAAAACTTTCTAATTTACTGACAATATTATTTAGTCGGTAAATTAGAAAACAAAATATTTGTTAATTTATCGAAAAAATTTTTGAAATTACCGACTAAAATTTTGATTTTAGTCGGTAAATTAAAAGGCAAAATTTTTTTTAATTCAATTGCAAAAGCTTTCTAATTTACTGACAATATTATTTAGTCGGTAAATTAGAAAACAAAATATTTGTTAATTTACCAAAAAATTTTTGAAATTACCGACTAAAATTTTGGTTGGTAAATTTACTAACCAAAATTTTAGTCGGTAATTTCAAAAGCAAAATTTTTTTTAATTCAATTACAAAAGCTTTCTAATTTACCGACAATATTATTCAGTCGGTAAATTGAAAAACAAAATATTTTTTAATTTACCAATAAAAAATTTTAGTCAGTAAATTAAAAAGCAAAATTTTCTTTGATTTAATTAAAAACTTTCCTATTTATCGACAAAATTTTTTGTCACTAAATTTACTGACTAAAATTTCAGTCGGTAAATTATAAAGAATTTTTTTTTAATTTACCGACAAAATAATCTGTCGGCAAATAAAAATTTTAGAGGGAAACTTCCCTCCAAATTTTCATTTGATGTTTAAAAAAAATTACCAAAAAAAATTTAGTCGGTTATCAGTCGGTAAATAAAAATTTTAGAGGAAAATTTTCCTCCAAAATTTTCATTTGATTTTTAAAAAATAAAAAATAAATTACCGAAAGAAATTTAGTCAGTAATCTGTTGGTAAATGAAAATTTTAGAGGAAAATTTCCCTTCAAATTTTCATTTGAAAAATTTACCAACGGAAATTTAGTCAGTAATTAGTCGGTAAATGGCGTAAAAAAAAGTATAAAATGACTCCTCCTCATCATTTTTTCCCACACTTCTTCTCTTTCCCTTTTCTTTTCTTTATTTTTTCTTATCTTTCTCTCAATTTCTTCTCTCAATTTCTCACAAATAAAATTTCTTTTTTTTTTCTTTCTCTTTTAATTATTTCTTCATTTTATTTTTCATCATTTAATATTTTCATACTCTTTAATACTTATATACTCTTTGTTTCATATTCTATTTTTTTCTATTTTATTTCTTAAATTTCAAACCTTTCAATACAAAAAATCTAATAAATTTATTTCAATTTTTTTATTTTTTAGTTTTTATAATTTATTATTTACATTTCTTAAATTGTTTATAGCATAAAAAAGTGTTAATGTGATTTTTTGAAAAATAATTATTTGCAATCTTAAATTTATTTTTTTTATTAAATTTTTTATATAAATTTAGTAAACAAAAAAATAAATTTAATAAATTATTTATCTTACCTTTTTGTTTTTACTCTTATTATTTTCTCTCTTAATTTTAGCTTATATATACATATATACATACATATATATGTATGTATATATGTATGTACATATGTATGTATGTATATATGTATGTACATACATATATGTATATATGTAGATACAAGCATATATATATATATATATATATATATATATATATATATATATATATATATATATATATATATATATATATATATTCTTATAAAAATGGAATTTTTTTATAATATATATATATTTTTATTTTTTAAAAAATAAGTGGGTATCCACGACGTGATCCACTCTACCTCTCACTCAAATGTATCCATCCCAATACAAGACAGATAAGATATGGGTATGTTAAAATTTGCTGCATACTTGACTTGGGGCCATCCCTAAAAACCATGTCATTTCATGATTCAAATATCTCTGACCTGGCACATATCAATCTTATTCACCAATTTCTCAAATGTAATTATTGGAAGTGCCTTAGTAAACAAATATACTAAATTGTCAATGGACCAAATTTAATGAGCATCTATATCTCCTTTCTCTTGAAGTTTATGTGTAAAGAAAAACTTTGATGAAATATATTTGGTTTTGTTTCCTTTGATATGACCTTCTTTGAGTTGTGTAATAAATGCAGTGTCATCTTTATATTTCATTGTTAGACCTTTAACAAATGGGAGTTCGTGTGTTTTTATATATATTGGATCAAAGATCTCAACCATATATATTTTAAACTTTGCCTCATGATTTGCCAATATTTCATCATTATTGAAAGAAGTAACCATTATTGTCTATTTTGTATAATCTCAAGATATGACTATATTACTATACATAACAACAAGTCTAGATCAAACTTGGTGTTATCAAATAAAAATCCTGCATATGCATAACCAACTAATTGTGATATAGATTCATATTAATAAAATAAGTTCAAATCGATTGTTCCTTAAAGATTAATATATATTTACCACCATTTTAATGTCTTTGGGTTAGATAAAAACTATACTTTGCTAATAAACGAACAAAAAATGCTATATCTGTAACATCCTATATTTATGTATACTTATAATATGACAAGTTGATTATTAATACAATGAAAATGCAACGTTATCATTATAAATATTTTTTAGGAGTGTGTAAATTGTTATTTTAAGATTTGTCTTTAAAGATGAAGCTAGAATGTCAACATAAAGCTTCCATAAGACGGATGAGGTTCAATTGCAAGGACGAGGTCCACTAGTGAGGGTGAAACCTTGACATGCAAATACATAAATAGATAAGTTAAGGGAAGAACTTTGATGTTGTGGATGAAGTCAAGTTTGATAAGGAAAAAGAAACAAAGTGAGTTCACGAGCTCAATATAAGCAAAGCGAGCCGACAAGCTCGGTATCAAGGCTAATAAATACATAAGTAGTTACGAAGTGAATTGTGGTGCAACATTGATTAGCATTATTTAATGAATATACAAGTTAAGGTAACTATCTATGAGGATTTCATTAGATTCCATGGCCTAGGTTGCAAGCTACTCATTCATGTATAATATTACATGCATGGTTGTGAATGAAAGCTATCTACCCATGAAAAGATGGTAGGAAATATGTGGCTAAGAATACAAGTTACCTAACATTGAATAATACATCAGCCACTATAATTAATGCGGCATTCTTTTTCTTTTTATAAAAGGGTTCGAAGCTACCAACTTTTACGCTTTTCTTTTAAGTCTAATTTCTTTATACTCTTTAAAGAAATCATAAGCTCTTTGAAAAATCTTAGATATAAGAAATCTCTTTCTTTTACCTTTCTTTAGAAGATTTGGCTAGAGTAAGAGGTTGATTGTAGGTTAGTTGATCTAAGAGATCATTGAGTTTTGTGATTGAAGGGTGATTAATGTTCTAAGTGAAAGTTTAATAGAAGATTTGTGATGGATTAGATATCCAAATGAGTTTTGAAATGCATGAAAGCGTGGTAGAACTACCATGAACTTCTTCTATTTAAATATCTTTTCATTTGGTATAATTACTCTTTATGCTTCTATTTAAATATACTTAATATTCAATTGATGATTGTTAATAATATCATTATCATTTTTGTCCATTGAGACTTGAATGATGAAATCCAAATTAGTCATTATCTAAATGTTGGAAAAGCCATTAGTTAATGTTGTTGAAAACTCATTTCGAATCAATTGATAGTAAGCCTTGCTTATCTATTAATCTCATTGTTATTGAATACTGTTTGATGATAATTGACAAGGCCATTAGGATAATTGTTTCTATAATCCTACTGATTCCTTACCAAGCCATTGACCATATGTTAGACAAAATGCCGATGCTAATGGGAGAAAATCCATTAGGTTATGTGCATTGATGGCTCGATTGATCGGTTGATAGAATCAAAATTATTAGTGTCCTACCAAGGGAGGGCCTTATGCTTTAGGCATATGCTTATCCAAGTATACACAACTGTTTAAAAAAGAGAAGTTATTGTCCTTACTATTTAAGAATAATTTGTATACTGCTGACTGTTTTTATTTTGTTGAAGCGTACTGAATCCATAATGTCTCTTTGTTATTGGCACATACTGTACTATTTATTGCTCCCTATAATTTGATAATTATTTATGTTATTAATTACTATTCATCCAAGGACTTAAGAGATAATGCATTTCATAATTCATTGAGTTGACAACTCACCATCCTCGTCTATGGTTTTAGGTAGGCGAGTCAAAGAGGATATTATATAGTTTTCAGAATTTTTGTAATGTAGATACTATTATAATTATTATATCTTAGATGCTTTGTAGATTCAGAAAATCATTGTATATATTGTTAAATTAAAATGAAATGGAAAGTTATGAATTTTCTTGCGAGTGTATGATTATATTGTGGATTTGTCATGGTTTAGTCTCGGTTAGAATTGGGTTCTAAAGATGATTAGCAATCTTAATCCTATCCACACCTTAAGATTGTCATATCGCTAGATTTCAAGGTGTGACAGTTTTATTAGAGCCTAGGTTATGAGTATAAAATGTAAGCATGGTTAAAAGTCTACAAGTATAAGATTGAAATATGCATAGGATATTACAGAGGATATGATTCCAACATGTCATTATTATGTTTTCCTTATCATAGATCTGCATACTATCATTGCATGTTTAAGTATTTTCTTCTTGTTTATTTAGTTATGAGATGCCTCCTCAACAGACTTGGATAAGGATAAGGCCTTTTCAAACTAATTGCTCCACTTAATAAGAGCCTAATAAGAAGATCATGGGAAAATATAGTGTGAGGCCTCACCCAAACACCAACCTAATCCGCTAGAGAGAATTGAGACGTTTATTCGGATTTAGACTCACGATGTAACCCTCGGGTTCAGATTGGTTGTTTTGAAAATGATTTTTAGGAGTCACCGCCTTAATTTTATTTAGTTGAGAAAATATTAAGGAAAAAATCCAAATTGACTCCAATTCATTAATTTTGCAATTAATTTACCCAAAGATAAAAATTACTAGCCTTTAAACCAAGTTGAGCGTAGAGACTAGGTTTTTTTTGTTAAATAATCTAAATTTTGTTCTTAAGTTTAATTTGACTTAGAAAATTAATTTCATGAATAACATTTATAAGGTGGCAAATAGTTAAGTATATGAACATGGCATAGTATGAATGCATGTTGCGTAGAAAATTAATGAAATGATTAAAACAAAGTGTGGAAAATTAATGAAATGATTAAAACAAACATCCACAAATTAATGAGAGTATTCCCTTTAATCCTTATGAATTTAGGGGAACCACATAATCACTCCTTAATTCCAAAAATAAATAAACAATTGATTATAATTGAAAGTAAAAGGAAAATAAAATTAATTTTGGAATTGGATTGAGGTTTGGATTTAAAATCCAAACATACCTACGTACCCTATTGAATGGGGATCAAAATATACATAATTCATTCCACGATTCAATGAAGGGATTTAGGGGTTAATTTGATGGATTGATTTGATTTGGGTTTGAGAGGAAAATGCTGATATCTTTGCTTTTGAAAGCGAAGAGTTTTACCAGATTAAAGTTTCGTTTTATTGGGATCAGATAATTCGATTGATTGGGGGGCTAATTAATTAACTAACATGATTAATTAACTAATTGATATAATAAAATGGATGGATCAACTAATTAATTAAAAAGATTAATTAATTATTTGAATAAAGGATGGATTTGAAAAAAGAAGGATTAATTTGATTTTGAAAAAAGTGATCAATTAATTAATTAAAAAGATTAATTAACTTGATTAAGATGAGATAATTAATTAATTAAAAAGATTAATTGATTAATTAGAGAGTAGTTAGAAGGAGAAGAAGAGATAAATTAGAGGATAGTTATAAACTTCAACTCAAGGGGTCATTTTGGCGCAAGAAGAGGTACAACAGGCAGAAATTTGCACAAAAAGGGGCATAGATCTATGCCATGTCTGAGCAAATCCATGTCAGACTATTGTCACTCTATGTTTTGCGGGTCTAGCTCACATTTTGAGATCTTTTTTGGTCAATTTTTGGTGATTTTAGGTCAGTTTTTGAGACTTCTAGATCAATTTTTGAGAGTTATAGAGTTTAGAAATCTTATCGATCAGTATTGATAGTTGATAAGTGCTTAACTAACTACATTTTATCCATTGTTTTTAATATATTTTATCCTTAAATTGAGTTCAATTTGTTTGTTTAGTGCTTTTCCAGAATTCTTTTAGTTAACCCAGTGCCAAATGATGCCATGAACCAAATGTGACCTAGAATGGTGAAGAATCCAAGCCAAAATGCTGACTTTTGGAAGAACATGGGTAGCTACGAGTGATCACACGGCTAGTATTCTAACCATGTGATAAGAGCAAATTGGAAATTCGTTCAGTAGCCTCCTACGGGTGGAGGCACGACTGAGGTTTCACCCATGGGAAGTTATGTTCTGTAGCCCTAATGGCACTGCTGGAACTCCAAGCGTGGGTCCAACTATGTGAGGTTAAATTTCAGTAGTATAAATTAGATTTGAGAAGAGTACAGAGGAGGCTTTTTGAAGGGGGAAGGCTTAGGGAAATTCTTAGCCGAAAGGCTGGGAACTCTTAGGTTTCCCTTGGTTTATAGATAGTTTAGGATTTTTAATTTCAAGAGATTGTAGGTATAAATCAAGATAAAGATCCATCTTTGTATAGATTTGCAGTGGAAATCATGGATTTAAGAGAGGATGTCTTCAGCACTATCCAAGGATGATTTGAGATTCTTTATTATCCCTTTCTTTTATTCATTACCTTTCAATTCTATTATGAACTAATTGTTTTCTGTCTAGATATTGATGAACCCTAGTTCTTAATTATATGAATTGAATAATTTGCTTTGAATAAATTTATCTTTGGATTGTTTTATTTCCATGGTCTATGATATTTATTCTGATTTGCAATTATTGGTTTGTTGATTAGATATTGTTTCTATATTGGACGAGTAGAGATAACTTGATATAGATAGATCACTCATGGGAATAGAGAGTTGATTAGGGTGCTAGAGATAGACCTATAAGACTTCTTTGGATGTTAATCTCTTGAATTTAATGCTGCTGCTATTTGATTATAGGTTGAGAAGAGATTCCCCTATAATACTTAGGAAGTTAGGGATTTAATAACTTAAGAAAGGTTTTTATCTAATTTAGTGAGAGTCCAATTCAATTCATTGTTTGAATGATTCATACCATTGTTGTTGACATGCATGAGAGACTAGGGGGATTCATATCTAGATAGCCTTATCCTTGTCTATATCTATCAATCTTCTCATGTTTTAGTTTATCTTTAATTTTAATTTTAATTTCCCTTGATTGATTATTCACTAGAAAGTTTGCGCTAGTAATTATAAACTATCCTCATGGAAACGATACTCATATTCACTACTTTATTACTTGATAACGACCTGTGCACTTGCAATTTGTTAGTGTACCTTTTGGCACATCAAGTTTTTGGCGCCATTGTCGTGGATAGTTTTATAATATTAGCAATATTAATAGAGATTATTGATCTAGTTTTTATTTTCTTTTTTGTTTTTGTTTTGCTTTATTTAATTGTATTTTATTTTATTGTTCCTTTGAGTTTTTGATCTTTCAGGAAAATATTAGAAGAATGTATCCAATGGATCATTACAATCAATGGCAACCCACTTGAGACCAAGGAAGAATAAGAACTGCTGGTTCTCTTCCAAATGATCTTGTCAAGGCTTTGACGGAGTAGCTTGAAGCGATGAACAGAAAGATCGATGTTTTGGCCTCGTCATCTAAGTCCGTTTAAGCTATGTTTTGTGAATGGTATGGAGGAGGACATCAGAGTCAATACTGCTAGAATTGGAATGAGTATGCAAATCCTGAATAGTTGGACTATGTAGGTGATTGGCAAGAACCATATTACAACCCTTACAATAACACCTACAATCCTGGATGGGGGGATCATTCAAATTTTTCATGGAATGACCAATCTATTATGAGCCCTCCATCTAGATTTCAATCTTAGCAATCTTATCAATCTCAGCAGCCAATAGAGAGTGACTTGGAAGAGATTTTCAAAAAATTCATGGCAGCTTCAGAGATGAGATTTCAGTCCATAGAGGCAGCATTGAGGGATCAATAGGCTTTTATTGACAATTTAGAATTCCAAGTTGGGCAAATTGTGAAAATGTTAAGTAAGCAACCTCAAGTTAGTTTGCTTAACAATAATGAAGCTTATCCAAAAAAGAACTCGAGGCCAGTACCTTAAGAAGTGGTGAAGAGTGGGAAAACCCCAAATTTGAAGAAATAATGGAGGATGAAAGAGGTCAATGCATTGAGGAGAGTACACCACCTTTCAGCTCATACCAAGCATGCATCAGTTATGAGCCCAACAAGCTAGTAGTTTCCAAAATGGTTGAACTATTCTATAATGATATGAGTGATGGAGATAGTGAAAGTATTGAAGAATGTGAGAGCATCGAAGAGGAAACTTTAGGAATATAGGAGTAAGAGAATGCCATAACCTTTAACATTCCATTTTTCTTACCTTTTGAAGAAAAACTCTCAATACCAACACTTCCTCCATAAAAACCTGAACCACCAGTACTTGAAAATCAACCAATTGAGCTTACACCCTTGCTATCGTTCTCTAAATGCTTATTTGAAGGAGAAGGAAATACATGGCCAGTATTTATGTCTTTTAAATTTTTTAAAGAAAGGGAGATCAGTCATGTGGAGGTTTTACAAGAAAAGGTAAAAGAATTTGGGTGGACCATCTTGGATTTGCAAGTAGCAGATGAACTAGTTTTGAATGTTTGGTTAATTGATGCTACGACAATTGATAATCCATGGGTAAAGTTATTTGATGTTATGCCTGAAAACATCAACTCCAATTATGCAAATGACAGTACGACAACGAAATATCTTTTAAGGTTTGAAATTTCAAGGAAGAGGTACAAAGGCCACAATCTTTGCATAAATCTCTTCATTCTAATTTATGGAGGTAAACAGCACAAGGAATCCTTCATGCCACTAGTAGAGGATAAATAACAACAATGTCTAGCTAATACAACATTAAAGAAGCGCTGAATGGGAGACAACCCATTAATTTTTATTTTTATTATTTTTGATTGAATTTAATTTTCTTTATGTTTAAGAGGATAATGTAGTTTGGTTGTATTTGATTGGTATATAGGTGAAGGAAGGCAGAAATAAAAAAAAATAAAAAATAAAGTAAATTTTTTAGGGTGCTACGGCTAGAATCTCAACCGTACCTCCACCAGTGTGATAAGGGAAAATAAAATTTTTAGGCAGTAGCATCACACGGGTGAGCCCACAGTTGAAATCCTTGCATGAACATATGAGTGGTTGTGGGTGGGATCCTAGTTGTGGGACCACTCATGGGAACGGTAATAAATAGGGAAAAAAAAAAAGTAGCAACTCACATATTCTCTAAATTTTTAATTTTCTCTCTTCTCCTTCTTCTTCCCTCACCTCTCCCACTCTCAAAATCACACACACATTCACTCCCAAACAATTTGCACACTAAAGGAAGAAATTTTCAAGTGATTTCACACACTCATACACATTCTCTCTCTCTCTTCGAATTCCTTTTTTTCACAGGTTTCGGGTTCTACTTCTTCCTTAATTTTTGCTCGTATTTCTTGTTTTAAATCCATTTAATCTTATGCTCTTTATGGATATACATGATTAGCATAGCATATTTTGATTCTTGTGAGTTTGGGTTAAGTAAAATACATGAAATCTATGTTCTAGTGAGAGAAAGAGTATGAACTAAGGGGCTATGAGCATTTGGGTTTGTTTTTTACTATTAATCATGAAATTGTGTGTTTGATTCATCGTAAATGCATGACTTTTTGTTTAATTTGTAGTTTAAGGGGTTAATCCTTGATTTTATTTCTGATTTTGTTTAAACCCCTATTGCTATTTTCCCCTTGTTATGCATTTTTGTTAATTTTACTTTCTGATTTCACAATTTCATGAACCCTGAGAGTTTTGCTATTGATTGGGTGCATGAATGATTAGGTGTGATCATGTTGAATGCTTGATGAAAATTAAGTGTAGTAGAAGAAAGTTTCTATTGCTTACATTGATTGAATTTGGTTTGTGTTTATTTTCTTTGTTGAGCCTGACTTTGTGATTGAAATTTTTGGGACTCCAATTTCTACAGCCTTATAATGCCAATATTCTAACTCAACTAACAACAACTTTTGCTTTTATTTTTATTGGTTTGTTTTGGAATATGTGTTTTTGCAAAAATGGGTCCTAAGAAAACATTGAAGAAAGCAACCAAATTACCGACCAAGAGGGCTAGAGGGGAAAGAGTTCTCGTAACCCCCCACCAGTAGTAGCTCTCACTGCTTCCTTCAATCCCAACCATGTGTGTGTCCAATTTGCAGACCAGGAGTCTCATGCTAGCTTTAAGCACTTAGCCAATAAAAGATTTCGAGCCTATAAGATAGATCGATTGGGGTTTTATGCAATAGATCGATATAGATAAGGATCTTTAAGGATGGATGTCACAACCAGGCTGGAAAGGATTTTTTGAGATTTTTGAGCCCGTATATAGAGAATTGATGCTTGAGTTTTACTGTTCCCTTCAAGTTGATTAGAAGGTAATATCAGTCCAAAAGAAGATGATGCGATTCAGATTGGGAACCAAGAAGTTTGAGATGAATGTTAATGATTTGGCTGTGGTGATAGGTTTATATACACAGGAGGAATTGCAGACCGATGTGTATCATGAGTCACCTATTGGATTTCCAGATGATAATGTCCCTAATCAAGTGTGGGACAAATTTGCTCTAGAGGTTCGGTCCCTCAGTTTCTAAGGCATCCCAACTTACTTCCTTCAGTTTCTGAGTTTTACATTTTCTTCGGACAAAGACTATTTTCGGCAGACGAGACAGAGGAGGGGCTGTGACTAGACAAGAGTTATTTTTCTTAATGTGCATGGATGAAGACCAGAGGTGCAATATGGCTTATTCTTTGATGAGATTCTTTGATGATCAATACAGGAAGGGCAAGATTGGAGCCTTGTTTGGAGGTATGTATATGACTAAGCTAGCTAAGAGCTTGGGTGTTTTTGATGGCTTGCCTCCGATGACATTAGACGGTATGCCTAAGCTGATTGGTTATGCCACATTGCTGAGAATGGATAAAATGAAGAGCTTCATGCCAGCTTTTGCCCATCCATCAGAGCCAGTAGCCCCTAAGCCAGCTTTAGCACTGGCCACTGATCCTACTGCTCAACCTTCTTTTGCTGCCGGTACTTTCGTTGTTGCCGGGCCTTCTTCCTCATAAGCCATCCCTCCTTTCTCTAGCCTAACTCCATTTTGAGATTAGATGTCTTAAATGGGCACTGATGATGTGGAAAATTGGAAGCCCACAGAGTTTAAGAGACATATACGGAGGTTGGAGAGGACCATGACAAGTCTATAGGTTCAACAGAATAAACTCCTTACCAACCAGCATCAGATTGTGACCATATTGCAATGCCAGCAGGAAACACTTAAGTTTGAGGTGCAGAACAGAGCATGGCTTCAGCAGTCCATGCAAGATTATTGGGGAACTCAAGGGCATGTGCCTCCTAGGCCTGCATGGCAGCAACAATAGAGACAATAGCCAGTTTATATCGAACTAGATGATGGCGAGGAGAGTGATGACTCTAATGACGCCATGGAGGACTAACCTCCCATTATTCCTTTTCATTCAATTTTTTTATTTTTTTATTTATTTTACATTTTGGATAACTGTACTATAACAACCCATACCTACCCGAGGAATTTTCGTCATAATTTGCTTGATTTAGAACTATTAAAGTTAAGTGTGTGCTTTTGTGAGAATTAGTATTCTATGTGTTGATGAGCATGTGGCATATTAAATTAATTTTAATATGCATAATATGAGCTGTTATTGTGAAATAAATGATTTACATAAAGTGCATTTGCATAAAATAATTTATTTTAAATAAAATGAATTTTCATGCATAAAAACAATTTTTAAGCATAAAACAATTTTATGAGTATTTTAAAAATAATTTTTAAATAAATGTTTTGGGAAAAATTTTAATGAAAACAATAAGAAAAATATTTTTATTTTTATTAATTATAATTAGCCCAAAATTTAAATAAAAAGCCCAAATACCCAAAAGCCCACTACACTAAAACCTTCCTAACCTAGTTCATTAAGGGTATTAGTGGAAATTGCACCCAAACCCTAATATTTAATGAAAATTTTGGCCAGCCTAGGTTTTCCAGTAGCCATCACTCTATTTTTCTATATCTTAGCAGAAAAATTCTCTCAAAATATTTCTCTCTACTGAAATTAAGAAAAACACCTTCCAATTTCGCGATTTCTTAACCGTAATCGTAAGTTTTCCTTATCTTTCAATTCCTAAACTAATTTTTATGAAATATATTATGAGAAAATTATTTTGAACATGTTGTTTACTGATTTTATAGATTTAATTCTGTTTGGGTGAGTTTTTAGGAGAGAAAATTTATTTTCTACCGAAAACACAAATCTTTCCACGAGATTTCTCCAAAGGTGAATCCTATAACTTAAAATCACAATTTTTTATGCATAAAAATCACTATAGGAAGGGGGGGGGGGGTGCGGTGGAAGGGTGGGGAGAGATGATTTGTGCATTATTGGTTTCTAAACTGATTTTTGATCTATTTTGATGAAAAATATTGGATTAAATTATATTTCTGCATATTTTTATAATGATCGGAATATTTCGGAAAACAAAGAAATTCAAGGTTTTTGTGCTAGAACTTAGAAGTTAGAAAATTCTATTATTAAATTAACATGTGGCAGCTAATTTGTGTGAGAAAGAATTCTAATATGATATTTGTTTTGTTTAGATGAAAAATAATGATTTAAATCATATGTTTGCATATTGCTGTAACGAATGGAAAGTGCAGAAAGCGTGAAAACTCATGATTTTCACATAAGTCTTAAAACTTGGAATTTTTTTTGTATAAATCCTACTTGTGACTGCTGAATCATGCATGAAGATGTTCTAATATGATATTTGCTATGATTGAATGAAAAATAATGGTTTAAACCATCTGTTTACATATCACTGTAATGATCGAAAAATATCAAAAATAAGAAAACTCATGGTTTTGTACCTTATAACCCTAAAGTTGAATTTTCATGTATGAGAAATACCATGTGTGGCCGACTCATGTGAATTAATATTCTAAAATGATTTTTGTTGTGTTTACATGAAAAATCTTAGTTCAAACTATGTTTTTACATATTATTGTAATAGACGAAAAGTGCAAAAAGTAAGAAAAATTCAGTTTTCCCTTTGATGATGCATTCGGCTTACTATGGGATTTTTATTCCAATGTTTATAATTTTAATGCAATGCATTTTGATGATTATTGACATATATGTATGTATAATAAATGATAAATTACATGTTAGTTGAAGGAATGACCCTAGACAAGCTTAAAGGCACTTTGGTATACTTAAAGAATACTTAAGGTGTCTTAATATTATATTGTGATTAGAATATGAATGTGATTGAGAAATATGCAAATAGATGTCATGATGACTTGATAATGAATAAATGGCCTTAAGTTGATGAGGTGGTTGATTAAATGAATGGGTCATGAGAGTTAAGCATGACACTTGAAAGGTTAAGTGATTAGTTGACATGTATGGAAGTGTTAAGTGTAATAAGTTGATTGTTAAAGTAAACTAATATTAAGATAATGGTATTATGATGACCTTAGAAAGGTATTGACATGATTTAATTTGTTCTCATATGAGCATATTTAGGCTAAGTGTGCAAGACTTTCAAAGTCAACATGTATATGCAAGTGATGAGGTGCAATTATATGTGCAACTTTAAGTGTATATGAATATTATATGTGCATGGGGTAGTTATGGGATAGGAGCATTAGGATTAAATAAATACTAAGTACTAAATTAAATATTATGTTAGAGTTTGAGGAGCTTTAAAAGTGCAAAAGGGCTATGTATACTAGGAGCAAAGGAACCCCAAGGTGAGTAAACACTATGTTCATGTTACAAGCGTGAGTAAACATCGTATTCATTCTTCAAGTGTGAGTAACATCATGATAGGTTACAAATATGTGATATCTTATTATGTGAGCCTTTGTGATATTTGAAACCCAAGTTCTTTCTATCCTAAAATTTGATTAAGTGATTTCTTTGTAAAGCTTGGATTGCTAAAGGACAATTGGTCCAAAAACCACTTTTTTTATCCAATGATAAATTCTTGTGATTATTACTCTAACTTATAATTTTTTCTGGAACTACATTGTTCTTGTATCTGTTATTCAATAAGTTAAATTGATATTGCCATTGTGAAGTGTGTGATTGTTGCCTTAAATTGTTATTAACGTATGTGATTACCATTAGCTTTAGCTATGGTACCTTTAACCCTTTATGCAAAATCTTCGTGCCGATATGGGTAATCATTAGAACATATGCACATGGTCTTAACCTGATGGATAGGGGTAGTGTATCCACTTTAGCTAGAAAGGGGTGGTTCTAGTCGTGGGGCTTGATCAGCTTCACGCCTTATAAGTGATAAGAGTTGGAATTTGATATAAGGCCACCTCTCCTCAATGCGTTTGAGTGATAGAGCAATAGCCTTCACTCACTATGTGTTATAAGTGTGATTTCTGCAAACTTGCCAAATTGAACCCTTGCTAAATTGCAACTTGATTCATGAATTATAAATCATGAACTATGTGTATAAGCTATGTGTTTCCTTTTGAAAGGAATATGTGATAATGTATGTGCTTTATCGTTTACTCATTGAGATAATCTATCTCACCCCTTTCCTTGTGTGGTTCCAGGTGAGCAAATGTGAGGAGGAAAGGTGATGGCTCAAGTGTTCTACTTTGATTGGGGGATTCCTTGTCAAAGTCATTAATAATACTATGTTATGAAGTGTTGTCATTAGATACTCTGGGAATATTTATTTTTGATATTTATTTTGAGATGTTATTACTTCTTAAGCTTCCAAGTGAATTATGAATATTATTTTTCCTTATGGATTATATGTGAAGTGTCTAATTACTGTCTACCGTAACTAAAGTTTTCATATAATGTTTTAAATGAGTTATTGTAAGAGGTTTGGTTAGATCCTAGGCATGATTTGTATATATGTAAGTAGGTTCTACGGGTGTGGGTGACCTTATGTCTCCCTATGTTCTAGGACCATTCATATATTTAAAGTTGGTATTAGAGTTGTAGTTTAGGCTTTTTTTTTTTTTTTTTTTTTTTTTTTTTTTTTTAAAGTCTAGTTTAGGCTTGTTTTATATGAGTTGTTTAATTATAATCTTGGAGCATAGGAATTTTCCGGTCATGTCGCTTGCAGTCTAACGTTAGCATAGTTCCGCAAAATCCTAGTAAGTTTTAGTAATCCTTGTTATTGTTTGCTTGCCTTACAATTCTTTTGATAGATGACTAAGAAGATTACAATTGCTCGAGGACCGTGACCCAGAGTACCCCGTGTGACCTATAAGAGGACTTGGCAGAAGATGTTTGAGAGAGTCATATCTGTGATTCGCCCTATGAAGGAGGAAACCCCTGACGAAGAGGAGGACCCTGAGGAGTGCCTGGATCCTGATTGGGTCTATAGTAAGGTCCAAAAATTAGAGGATGGATACACATATTTGAAGGAGGAAAATCGACGTTTTAGCTTATGATTCATGCCTTGAGTGAGGATGTGAAGTAGTTGAAGTTAGGGATTGAGGAGTATAGAGGAGACTACTATCCAGCGAGGTCTGCGTCTTCGACTAGTCGCCGTCAAGATAGAGATCTTTTTTGTTATCAATAAGGTACCAATGGCCATGTCACTCTTGATTGCCCTAGTGGTGGACACACGGGGGCTAGATCGAGTAGATGGTGATGGTCGATGTAATGGCATAGTACTTTATACGATATGAATGATTTTTCCTTTGATTGCCTAGTTACCTAGTATGAGTTGATTTCTTTAATTGGTATGATATGATTAACTTACCATGATAGGAAGTTATTTTCATATTATGAGATATATGCTACTTGATTATGATGTGTGATATGTGCAAAGCTATATGATATGTGATACTATGTGATTTGTGATACATATATGACATGTGTTTAGTGATGTGATATGGAAAATGCATGATGATTTATGCTAGTATAAGGTGGGGTTAAATGGGTTAGGCCAGGGGATTTGTCTGAATTCCCTTATTGTGATAAGCAAAATGCCTCCTAAGAAGAAAGTTCACACAGCTGCCCAATTCGTTAGGGCTAATGATGATGTTATGTTAGACACTGCATCGAATGCTACCTTTGTACCTGTACAGTCAAGAGAAAGATCCAACTCAAGGGCACCGACTATAGGCTCTAGTGAGCAAGCATCTTCGCAAGAGGTGCACACCATGCATGAAGAAATGAGGGACTTATGCAAGGAACTAGATGAGCTATGAGCTCAAAGGTTGGAAGCACCACCGAATCGAGAAAGGAATAAAGTTTCGCCACCTGCGGTAGTGGCACCTACTCGAAGAGAGAAGAAGCGGTTATCTGACGAAGGGATGACTGTAGTAGAGTTTAAAAAGCTGTAACCGCCTATTTTTTGTGGAGAGGAAGGAGATGACCCACATGAATTTTTAGATGAGATGGATAAACTAGTCGATCATTTACCTTGCTTAGATGCTCGAGTGATCGAGTTGGTAGGACTCCAACTCAAGAAGGAAGCTCAGTATTAGTACAAGAGAAGTATTGAAGAACAGCTTTATAGGGCAGACCCATCTATGTGGGTAGAGTTTAAGCAGGAAGTAATGGATTAGTTCTTGCCAGAAGGAGAAAGGCAAGATAGAGCACTGCAATTTGAGCAACTGAAGTAAAAGCTAGGGATGTCTGTATCAGATTATACTAAGGAGTTTAATCGACTTAGCTGATTTGCCATCAACATTGTTCCTACTGAAGTCAGCCACATCAATCGCTTCCTAAGAGGGCTAATCACAACTTTATTTAATTCATTGGCAGCAATAGAGTTTCCAAGCTTGGCCAAGCTCATAGATAAAGCCAAGATAATGGAGAAGAGGTACAAAGTGGAGAGAGCTGAATGAGCTGAATGGGACCAGAAGGGAAAGCATAGGAACAAAGGTAATGGGGGACAATATGGAGGTGAAGGAGGCCCAAGGAAGGAATTTTCATCCTCTAGACAATGGAACAATCAAACTAAGCAAGAATTTCCCACTTGCAGCAAATGTGGAAAGAAGCATCCTGGAATTTGCTGAAAGGATTCTAGTGCATGCCTTAAGTGTGGACAAATGGGGCATGATAAGCACTTATTTGACTACACTTTACCCCTTATTTTAAATAATATTTTATCCTTAAATTGAGTTTGATTTGTTTGTTTAGTGATTTTCTAGAGTTCTTTTAGTTAATCCAATGCCAAATGATGCCATGAACCAAATGTGACTCAAAATGGTGAAGATCCAAGCAAAATGCTGACTTTTGGAAGAACATGGGCTGCCACGTGTTGAGCCACAGCTGGGATTCTAGCCGTGTGATAAGAGCAAATTGGAAATTCATCTAGTAGCCTCCTATGGGTGGAGGCACGACTGAGGTTTCACCCGTGGGAAGTTATGTTCTTTAGCCCTATCGTTGACACGGCTAGAACCCAGCCGTGGGTCCAGCCGTGTGAGGTTAAAATTCAGCAATATAAATCAGATCAGACATCATTTTAAGGGGGGCCGCCATAGAGTAAAAATAGAGATTTAAGAGGGTTGGCTAAGCCCTAGAGTCATGGGAAAGGCTTGAAGGCTAGAGATATTGATGATTTAATCGAATCAAAGATCAAGATCTAAGTGGATGTTGAAGATTTAAGAGAAGATTTCAAAGAACATCTTTAAAATCTGTTTGAGATTTCTTCCTCCTTTATTTTTCTGCATCTTTGTTATTCAATTTTAATATGAACTAATTCTATTTGTAATGAACCCTAGTTTTGATTATATAGATTGAAGGGTTTAAATTTTAATTAATTCATCTTTGGTTGTTTTATTTTCATGATAAATCTTATTATTCTAATTAGCAATTGCTAGCTTGTTGATTGGATATTGTTCTATATTGGACTAGTAGAGATACCCTGATATAGATAGATCACTCATGGGAATAAAGAGTTGACTAGGGTACTAGATATAGACCTATAAGACTTCTTTGGATTTTAATCTCTTGAACTTAATGCTGCTCCTATTTGATTATAGGTTGAGAAGAGATTCCCCTATAATACTTAGGAAGTTAGGGATTTAATCACTTGAGAAAGGTTTTCATCTAATTTAGTGAGAGCCTAATTCAATCCATTGTTTGATAGACATGAGAAACTAGGGGATTTATATCTAGATTAGCTTTGCCTAGATTATTTCCATCATTATCATTTACTTGCTTTCTTTTATTAGTTTAGTTAATTTAGCTTATTTTAATTAATCTACATCTTGATTAACTAGACAATAATCGAAGTTTGCGCTAGTACTTATACACTATCCTTATGGAGATGATACTCATATACTCACTACTTTATTACTTGATAACGACCTCTGCACTTGCAGTTTGTTGGTGTGCATTTAGGCACATCAAGTTTTTGGCGCCGTTGCCGGGGATAGGTTTGTAATATTAGCAATATTAATAGAGATTATTGATTTAGTTTTTATTTTTATATTTTTGTATATGTATTTGTATTTTTTTTTACTTTCTTTGTTTTATTTTTTTTATTTTTTTCTATTTTATTTGTTTTTTCTATTTTACATTTTTGTTTTGTTTTAACTTTGTGTTTCCAAAAAAAAAAAAAATAAAATAGAGAAAAAGAAAAATTTCTCCATGGCTGATCAAGACTATCAGGATTGGAATTTTTACCTGAATAAAGAATGGGGATACCAGGGAAATCAATATCACGATCATGGGTACATCTATCACACTGATTTCCCAGAGGAATATGGATGGGAAGCACCAATAGAGAAGTCATCCCTCGAGCTTGCATTAGAAAGATTCATAGTGTTTACGGAGAATTGGATTGGGGAATTGGACAAAAGAAAATAGGCATTGGCAGTTGGCTTCCCAACTCAATTTGAAATGGACACTATATTGGAGGATGACGAGCATGCACAAGAGGAGCAGAGGTTGGGAGAGATGTTTGTGACTTTAGTGGAAGCTACAGAGAAAAGATTTCAGAGCATCGAGACATCTCTAGAATACCAACAGACTTCTCTTCACAACTTAGAAAATTTCGTTGGGTAGATTTTGGAATTGCTAAGTGAGAGATTTGACGGCAATCTGCCTAACGATACCAAAGCCATTCCAGAAGAGCAATAAAAGACCACTATCATCAATTGGTTTTGAGATGATGAAAATGAAGAAGACGAGAATGGTGAGGCAAATTTGAGAATGCTACACAAAGAAGTGGACGAGGATGATTACTTAAGTGAGCAACCCCATTTTCCAGCAATGGGGCATGAATGGAGTGGAATCTAGTGTTGAAGAACTCTCTTTTGATGATAGTGAGTTATGGGAAAGCATGGAGGGGGAAGCTATGCATGCTGAAAGTCACACCTCCCCCATTTTTCTAGCCCTCCCACTTTTTGAAGAGAATGATAATGACCCACTCACAACCCCGATACCCACCCTTCATTTACCCCAATTTCCATCAAATGAACACCTAGCCACACATGATCCCACACCTTTGCCACCTTTCTTTAAGTGTGTATTTATTAGAGAATCAAGTATGTGGCCAGTACTTGTAGTCTCTAAATTTTCTTTGGAGAGGGAAATATATTTTGTGGAGGTGTTAAAGCAAAAGGTTAGTGAATTTGGGTGGAGCATATTGGAATTGCAAGAGGTGGCTGCCATTGGCAATGTACATGCTTTCTTTAATGCCAAAGCTGAAATCCCTGCCCTTAGCTTGTGGGTAAGGCTATTTGATGATGGTTCTAAACCCGGCAAGCTTTAATTTGCACACAATGGAGAATCAAAAATAATTTTTGTTACTGAAAGAAGGCTATGCAAAGGCCATAACCTTTGCATATTCTTCTTTATCTTAGTTTATAAAGGTCGACAGCACAAGAAAACCTCTGAGCCATTGGTGGAAGATGAATAACAATAATGTCCAGCTAATACGACGTTAAAGAAGCGCTGAATGGGAGGCAACCCATTGATGGTCTATTTTAGTTTTTATTTTTATTTTATTTTTGTTTTCTTTTGTTTTTATTTTACTTTGAATGGATCTTATTTTGGTTGTAGTTTGATTTTCCTCTATGTAGAAACATTGATCATGGCACATTCTCACTGAAAGGAACACCAGCATGACTCATATGGTTCATCATTCAGGGCAGTTGCTTCTCTCTTTTAGTTTTTCATTTTCCTTGTTTATAACACATTGGGGACAATGTGTCACTTAAGTGTGGGGGAGAGGTATATTATTATGTCCTATCTTTTATGAATCTTGCGTTTAAGTGAATTGAGTTGTGTTAATAGTTTGATTTGAAATTAACTCTCTCTAGTGATAAATTGGTCTAATTTTGCTATGACAATGATTTGTTGTAGTGTGGATTGAATGTGGTGGTCATAATTAGAAAATTAAATTGTTGCAAATCTTTTTGCCTAAAATTTGAAAATTTAGTTACATTTTTTGAGCCTATTTTATTCCACTATTACGTTTGTTCTAGTTTGGTAGAAATGCTTAATACCTTATGTGGCTTGATTATTTTTCTTGAAAAAAAAAAGAAATAAGTATATATATATATATATATATATATATATATATATATATATATATATATATATATATATATATATATATATATATATATATATATATATATATATATATATATATATATATATATATATATATATAAAGATTATGCAAAGGAGCTTTGAAAATGTTTACATATTCCACTATTCTTAATTCTTGAAATACAAGGGATTGAGAATATGAATAGTGCTAGTAGCCATTTGAATGTGTGATTCTAGTTGAGTAACTGGAGGCCGGCATCACAAGTGTTTGTATTCACGTAAAAAGGCTAGGATGACAATTCAAACAAGTTTGGCTCCTTAGTTAATTAAAAAGAAAACATGAATTAAAATGTACAATCAATGAAAAGTCGAGTGAGTAGTCAAGCACTTATGGGAAAAATCCTTATAAATCTACTTTGCTTGAACTTTTGTTTCTGTGGAATTATTTGCTCAAATCTATAACTTTAGAATTTAGGTTTCAAATTTTTGAGATTTGTTTTAGAGATTTTTGATTTGGCTTCTATGTTTGAGCCTTGCTAATTTCAAGTTGTTATAAATCTTTTTAAATTTCTTTGACTAGAGAGGGTAGGTTTTATCTCTTACTATTGTTATGATTTGATTTGCTTGAGGACAAGCAAATACTCAAGTGTGGGGGAATTTGATAAGCACTTAATTGACTACACTTTACCCTTTGTTTTTAATAATATTTTATCCTTAAATTGAGTTTGATTTATTTGTTTAGTGCTTTTCTAGAGTTCTTTTAGTTAATTTAGTGCCAAATGATGCCATGAACCAAATGTGACTCAAAATGGTAAAGATCCAAGCAAATGCTGACTTTTGGAAGAACATGGGCTACCACAGGTTGAGCCACGGCTGTGATTCCAGCTGTTTGATAAGAGCAAATTGAAAATTCATCCAATAGCCTCCCACGGGTGGAGGCACGGCTAAGGTTTCACCAGTGTGAAGTTACGTTCTTTAGCCCTATCATTGATACGACTGTGAGGTTAAAATTCAGCAATATAAATCAGATTAGACAGCATTTTAAAGGGGGCTACCACAGAGCAAAAATAGAGATTTAAAAGGGTTGGCTAAGCCCTAGAGTCATGGGAAAGGCTTGAAGGCTAGAGATATTGATCATTTAATCGAATCAAAGATCAAGATCCGAGTGAATGTCGAAAATTGAAGAGAAGATTTCAAAGAACATCTTCAAGATTTGTTTGAGATTTCTTCTTCCTTTATTTTTCTACATCTTTGTTATTAAATTTTAATATGAACTAATTCTATTTGTAATGAACCCTAGTTTTGATTATATAGATTGAAGGATTTAAACTTTAATCAATTCATCTTTGGTTATTTTATTTTCATGATAAATCTTATTATTCTAATTAGCAATTGCTAGCTTGTTAATTGGATATTATTTATATATTGGACAAGTAGAGATACCCTGATATAGATACATCACTCATGGGAATAGAGAGTTGACTAGGGTGGTAGAGATAGACCTACAAGACTTCTTTGGATGTTAATCTCTTGAACTTAATGTTCCTCCTATTTGATTATAGGTTGAGAAGAGATTCCCCTATAATACTTAGGAAGTTAGGGATTTAATCACTTGAGAAAAGTTTTCATCTAATTTAGTGAGAGTCCAATTCAATCCATTGTTTGATATACATGAGAAACTAGGGAATTTATATCTAAATTTGCTTTGCTTAGATTATTTCCATCATTATCATTTACTTGCTTTCTTTTATTAGCTTAGTTAATTTAGCTTATTTTAATAAATCTACATCTTGATCAACTAGACAATAATCAAAGTTTGCGCTAGTACTTATATATTATCCTCGTGGAGATGATCCTCATATACTCAGTACTTTATTATTTGATAACGACCTGTGCACTTGCAGTTTGTTAGTGCGCGTTTAGGCACATTAGGGCGCTTCATAAAGGACTGCCCTTAGATAAGGAGTCAAGGGAATGGGACCACAACACAGCCACAATCTAGACCATTCTAATTGTAAGGACAAGGAGTCAAGGATCAAGGGATAGCTATTGAGAATGCACCGATGATAGAGAATAAGGGCAAGGGTCGAGTCTTCGCTTTAAATCAGCAGGAGGCTTAAGATTCACACACAACCATGACAGGTATCATCCCCATCCAAAGTTCTAGTGCAAAATGTTTGATTGATTCTGGTGCTACCCATTCTTTTATGTTGCCTTTTTTTGCTAAGTATCTGGTAAAGATAAGGAATTGATGAGCGAACCTTTAGTAATATCAACTCCTTTAGGGGAAGTGATGGAAGTAAGGTATGAGTATAAGGGTTGTGATGTAGATATTAATGGACAAAAACTTTCGGTAGTATTGCTAGAATTGGATGTACTAGAATTTGATGTGATATTAAGGATGGACTAGTTATATAAGCATAGAGCTCGTATCGACTGTAGAAAGAAACTTGTCGAGTTTCGAACTAAGGATGGGAAGGAGTTTTTGTATCAAGGAGATAGGAATAAGAATCATCTGAACTTGATATCGGCCTTAGGAGCGAGATGGATGTTAAAGAAAGGATGCCAAGCATACCTAGCCCATGTAATTGATACTAACAAGGAGGCCGCCATTTGAGACAAGAGCATTCCAGTGGTGGATGAGTTCATGGATGTTTTTCTAGAAGATTTACCCAAATTACCATCTGATCGTGAGATCGAGTTCAACATTAAACTACTATCTGGTACACAACCCAACTCGATACTGCCATATCATATGGCACCAATGGAGCTGAAAGAGTTAAAGACGCAATTGCATAATTTGCTTGATAAGGGTTTTATTCGACCAAGCAGTTCACCATGAGGCACTCTAGTGCTATTTCGTAAAGAAGAATGATGGCTCATTTTGAATGTGCATCAACTATCGCCAGCTTAACAAAGTCACTATAAAGAATAGATACCCATTATCGAGGATCGATGATCTTTTTGATCAATTACAAGGAGCTGGTCATTTCTTCAAGATTGACTTAAGGTCTGGCTATCATCAGCTAAAGATTCATGGAGAAGACATCTACAAGACTGCCTTCCGTACTAGATATGGACACTATGAGTTCATGATTCTGCCATTCAGACTGACAAATGCTCCTGCTGCTTTCATGAACTTGATGAATCAAGTGTTCAGGCCATTCCTTGACAAGTTTGTGATCGTGTTCATTAATGACATCCAGATTTACTCAAAGAATAAAGAAGAACATGAAAATCATTTGAGGATCGTGCTTCAAACGTTACGTGATCACCAACTTTATGCCAAGTTATCCAAGAGTGAGTTTTGGATAGAGTCTGTCAACTTTCTTAGATATGTAGTAAGTAAGGAAAGGATTCAAGTTGACCCTAAGAAGGTTGAAGGGGTAGCAAATTGGCTAAGCCCACAATAGTTTTGGAAGTACAGAGTTTCTTAGGCATGGCTGGGTATTATCATAGATTCGTACAGGACTTTTCTAAGATAGTAGCTCCGTTGATCAAGTTGACTAGAAAGCAAGTTAAGTTCATTTGGGAAGAGTCCTGTGAGAAGAGTTTTTAGAAGCTCAAGAAGTGTTTGATATTGGCTCCAATTTTGACATTACCAGAAGGAGAAGAAGGGTTCACTATCTATTGCGATGCTTCGAGAGTAGGACTTGGGTGTGTCTTGATGCAAAATGGTAAAGTCATTGCCTATGCATCACAACAACTGAAGAGGCATGAAGTGAATTACCCTACTCACAATTTGGAATTAGCCGCAGTAGTGTTCGCTCTAAAGATCTGGAGATATTACATGTATGGGATGAAGTGTGAGATCTACACGGATCATAAGAGTCTTTAGTACATCTTGAGCCAAAGAGACCTTAACCTGAGGCAAAGGAGATCGATTGAACTATTGAAGGATTATTACTGTCAGATTCTCTACCATCTTGGGAAGGTGAATGTAGTGGCAGATGCCTTGAGTCAAAAATTGATGGAAGCCTAGCCTATGCGGATGTGTGAAAGAGGCCATTTGTGAAGGAATTAAAGGAATTGTTTAATTAAGAATTGAAGCTGGAGATTGGAGGATCAAGAGTTTTATTGGCTCATTTTCAAGTAAGGTCTAAGTTAATGGAATAAATAAGGGATTCACAAGATAGGGACCCACATATTGTGAAGTTGAAGGATGAGACGAAATAAGGGAAGAATTCTGAGCTTGAAGTGGTCAATGGAATTTTAATGTGCGAGAATAGAGTATGCATGCTTGATGTGGATGGATTAAAGGAAAGGATATTAAAAAAGGCACATCAGACACCTTACTGTGCTCATCTTGGAACTACTAAGATGTACCATGATGTGAAAGCTAACTATTAGTGGCCTGGACTGAAGAAAGATGTGGCTAAGTTTGTAGCATCCTACCTAATTTGCCAGCAAGTCAAGTATAAATATCAGTGACCCTTAGGATTGCTATAAGAAATTTGACTACCTGAATGGAAATGGGAGCGCATCACTATGGATTTCATTGTTGGCTTATCGAGAACCTCCAACGGATATGACTCTGTATGGGTCATAATGGATCAATTGATAAAGTCTACTCACTTTTTGGGAGTTAAGACCACATACTCCATAGCTTATTAGAATAGTTGTATATGGATGAGATCGTGAAACATCATGGAGTGCCAATTTCCATCATTTCTGATCGAGGGACTCAATTCACCTTAAGGTTCTGGCAAAAATTGCAAGATGCATTAGGAACACAACTAGATTTTAGTACGGTAATCCACCCTCAATGTTTATAATTTTTATGCAATGTATTTTGATAATTATTGACATGTATGTATGTATAATAAATGATAAAATGGCATGTTAGTTGAAGGAATGACCCTAGACAAGCTTAAAGGCACTTTGGTATACTTAACGTATACTTAAGGTATCTTAATCTTATATTATGATTAGAATATGAATGTGATTGGGAAATATGGAAATAGATGTCATGATGACTTGATAATGAATAAATGGTCTTAAGTTGATGAGGTGATTGATTAAATGAATGGGTCATAAGAGTTAAGTATGACACTTTAAAGGTTAAGTGATTAGTTGACATGTATGGAAGTGTTAAGTGTAATAAGTTGATTGTTAAAGTGAACTAATATTAAGATAATGGTATTATGATGACCTTAGAAAGGTATTGACATGATTTAATGTGTTCTCATATGAGCCTATCTGGGCTAAATGTGCACGACTTTCAAAGTCAATGTGTATACGCAAGTGATGAGGTGCAATTATATGCGCAACTCTAAGTGTATATGAATATTATATATGCATGGGGTAGTTATAGGATAGGAGCATAGGATTAAGTAAATACTAAGTACTAAATTAAATATTATGTTAGAGTTTGAGGAGCTTTAGAAGTGTAAAGGGGCTATGTATATTAGAAGCAAAGGAACCCCAAGGTGAGTAAACACTATGTTCATGTTACAAGTGTGAGTAAACATCGTATTCATTCTTCAAGTGCGAGTAATATCATGATATGTTACAAATATGTGATATCTTGTTATGTGAGCCTTTGTGATCTTTGAAACCTAAGTTCTTTCTATCCTAAAATTTGATTAAGTGATTTCTTTGTAAAGCTTAGGTTGCCAAAGGACAATTGGTGTAAAAACCACTTTTGTTATCCAATGATAAATTCTTATGATTATTACCCTAACTTATAATTCCTTCTGGAACTACACTGTTCTTGTATCTTTTGTTCAATAAGTTAAACTGATATTGCCATTGTGAAGTGTGTGATTGTTGCCTTAAATGTTATTGATATATGTGATTACCATTAGCTCTAGCTATGATACCTTTAAGCCTTTATGCAGAACCCTCGTGCCGATGTGGGTAATCATTAGAACCTGTGCATATGTTCTTAACTCGATGGATAGGGGTAGTGTATCCACCTCAGCTGGAAAGGGGCGGTTCTGGCTATGGAGCTTGATTAGCTTCATGCCTTATAAGTGATAAGAGTTGGAATTTGATATAAGGCCACCTCTCCTAAATTTGTTTGAGTGATAGCACAATAGCCTTCACTCACTACGTGTTATAAGTGTGATTTCTGCAAACTTGCCAAATTAAACCCTTGCTAAATTGCAACTTGATTCATGAATTATAAATTATGAACTATGTGTATAAGCTATGTGTTTCTTTTCAAAGGAATATGTGATAATGTATGTGCTTTATCATTTACTCATTGAGATCATCTATCTTACCCCTTTCCTTGTATGGTTTTAGGTGAGCAAATGTGAGGAGAAAAGGTGATGGCTCAAGCATTCTACTTCGATTGGGGGATTCCTTATCAAAGTCATTAATAATACTATGTTATGAAGTGTTGTCATTAGATGCTCCGGGAATATTTATTTTTGATGTTTATTTTGAGATGTTATTAGTTCTTAAGCTTCCGAGTGAATTATGAATATTATTTTTCCTTATGGATTATTTGTGAAGTGTCTAATTACTGTCTTCTATAATTAAAGGTTTTCATATAATATTTTAAATGAGTTATTGTAAGAGGTTTGGTACAATCATAGGCATGATTTGTATATGTGTAAGTGGGTTCTACGGGCGTGGGTGACCTTATCTCTCCCCATGTTCTAGGACCGTCATATCTCTAAAGTTGGGATGTGACATGTACTCTTAATATTTAGGATGATTTTAACTTCTATTTCTGTTTTTATTTTATTAACTATACTTCACTTTTATTTTATTTTGTTTTGTTTCCTCTTTCTTAGCCTATTTTGGGTCTATAGAATTGATAATGCCATGGCATAGACTATGAAACAGACTGGAATAGCAATGTAATATAATGTGATAATAGGGCCATTTTCTATATCTTTTCTTTCTTCTGTATGAATTTTCATTTCTCAAACACATTGGGGACAATGTGTTACTTAAGTGTGAGGGAGAAGTATTTTATTGTGCCCTATCTTTTATGAATCTTGTATTTAAGTGAATTGAGTTGTGGTGATAGTTTGATTTGAAATTAACTCTCTCTAGTGATAAATTGGTCTAATTTTGCTATGACAATGACTTGTTGAAGTGTGGCTTGATTGAATTGATCATGTGTTAATGATTGAATGTGGTGGTCATGATTAGGGAATCTAATTTTTGCAAATCCTTTTGCCTGAAATTTGAATATTTAGTTATGCTTTTTGAGCCTACTTTATTCCACTGTTACTTTTGTTCTAGTTTAGTAGAAATTCTTAATACCTTAGGCAGCTTGACTATTTCTCTTGAAAAAAATAATAATAATAAAAAATAAAAACATAAGTATATAAAAAAAAGATTGTGCAAAGGAGCTTTGAAAATATTTACATATTTCGGTATTCTTGACTCTTTTAAACAAAAGGGGTTGAGAATATGAATAGTGTTGTAGCCATTTGAATGTGTGATTCTAGTTGAGTAACCGGGGGCCGGCACCACAAGTGTTTACATTTGCATAAAAAGGCTAGGATGACAATTTAAACAAGCGGGCTCCTTAGTTAATTAAAAAGAAAACATTAATTAAAATGCACAGTCAATGAAAAGTCAAGTGAGTAGTCAGGCGCCTATGGGAAAAATCCTTATAAATCTACTTTACTTAAACTTTTGTCTCTGTAGAATTATTTGCTCAAACTTCTAACTTTAGAATTTAGGTTTTAGGTTTTTGAGATTTGTTTTTGAGATTTCCTTACTTGAATATCATATTTGAAAATTGACACTTGGTTGAGGATTTCAAGCCTTGTTGATTACAAGTTGTTATAAATCTTTTTGAATTTCTTTGACTAGAGAGGGTAAGTTTTATTTGTTACTATTATTATGATTTAATTTGCTTGAGAACAAGCAAATACTCAAGTGTGGGGGAATTTGATAAGTGATTAACTAACTACATTTTACCTATTGTTTTTAATGTATTTTATCCTTAAATGGAGTTTGATTTGTTTGTTTAGTGCTTTTTTAGAATTCTTTTAGTTAACCTAGTGCCAAATGATGCCATAAACCAAATGTTTCTATACCGGTTTGTTGATTAAATATTGTTTCTATATTGGACGAATAGAGATACCCTGATATAGATAGATCACTCATGGAAATAGAGAGTTGATTGGGGTGCTAGAGATAGACCTACAAGACTTCTTTGGATGTTAATCTCTTGAATTTAATGCTACTCCTATTTGATTATAGGTTGAGAAGAGATTCCCCTATAATACTTAGGAAGTTAGGGATTTAATCACTTGAGAAAGGTTTTTATCTAATTTAGTGAGAGTCCAATTCAATTCACTGTTTGAATGATTCATACCATTGTTCTTGACATGCATGAGAGACTAGGGGGATTCATATCTAGATAGCTTTATCCTTGTCTATATCTATCAATCTTCTTATGTTTTAATTTATCTTTAATTTAAATTTTAATTTCCCTTGATTGATTATTTACTAGACAATAGTTAAAGTTTGCGCTAGTACTTATAAGCTGTCCTTGTGGAGACGATACTCATATTCACTATTTTATTACTTGATAATGACCTATGCACTTGCAGTTTGTTAGTGTTCATTTTGGCACATCAATAGGCTCAAAATTAATTTTAGAATAGCTAAGCAACCAGTCTGAGAAAAATTTGGTTAGTTTTAGAAAAATATTATCTAGTACAGAAGATCTGTTCAAGATTGGAGAAGTGTTAGTGTTCAAAAATTAAGTATCCTTGTACTAACCAGCTAACCTTGACCCCTACCTACTAACCGGCTAGTGAGACTGCTGTACTGACTTTGCATAGTGCGTTAATCTTAGCAGGTGTCAAGCTGCGACAGAAAGATGAGGGTGTAAAATTAAGCATTCACAGGTATTTATATAAAAAGTGGGTAAGGGTAGTTTAGAAATTGAAAAAGTGAAAAGATAATAAGAAGTAAAACAGAAAAAATAATGAAAAATCAAATTGGGGGCATTTTGGAAACTGTAAAAAGGGTGGTGGGGACTACACCACTAAAAGGATCAGTGGCGCGCTAACTAAAAATTCTATTTTGTTGTCCAGATCACTTTTAGAGACTTTCGGGTCAGTTTTTGGGAGTTTCAGAGTTCAAAAATTTTATCGATCGGTATCAATAGACTTAAATTAATTTTAGGATAGCTGAATAGTCAGTTTAAGAGAAAATCCATTTAGCTTTGAGAAAGTACTATCAAGTATAGAAGGCCCGGTCAAGGTAAGAAAAGTGTTAGTGTCCAAAATTAAGTATGCTCATACTAATATGATTAAAAGTCCATTTTTTGCTTGGGAGGCGTTGCCCCTTGCTCTTCCACAAGAGGGCTACCCCCTTGACCCCTACTTGCTAATAGGTTAGCGGGACCACCATACTAGCTCTATGTAGTGCATTAATCCTAGCAAGTATCAAGCTGCAGCTGGATGATGAGGGTGTAAAATTAAAGGTTCACATATAGCTCCTTTCCTTGCACCTTTTGTTGCTATAGCTACTATTGCTCAAAGGTTGGACCAACTCCATTGAAATTATGAATTATTAGCTGAGTTCCCAAAAAAGGGTACAATTAGTACCTCCTATTCATTTTACCATTATTGCATTGGTTCCTCCTTTAGTGGCCCCTCTTCAGCCATAAGTTGTGCTTTTAGTTGAGGAAATTGCCTTTAAAAATTTCTTAAAACTCAAGCATTTTATATACAAAGAGGATGTGGATCCCATAGATTTTATTAAGGAAGTGGAGGATGAAGCACAGATCTTAAGGATTATAGATAGAAGGGCAGTTAATTTTGTTGGTAATTAATGAAAAGCGATTTTAAGAATTGGTTCAAGTAAAGTATAGCTGGATGCTTCATGACAATGAGGAAGTCACTCAGAAGCAATTCAAGGAAATGGTGATCAATAAATTCCTCCCATAAAGCATAAGAAAAGTGAGCATAATGGAGTTTAAGAGGTTAGTAAGACCTTAGATGAGTTTGTATCAGAATGTGTAGAGAAGTTCAATCAATTAAGCAAGTTCGCTCCAGCCCTAGTACCTAATGAAGCAGTTTAGGTTCAATGCTTCTGAAGAGGGTTGTTTGCACCTTTATTTAGAGTATTGGTTGTCTATAAATTTGACTCCTTCTCTAATATAATGGATAATGCAAGAATGATTAAGAATAAAGAGATAAGGGTTAGTGCAATAAGGGAACAGAAGAAGAAAGTGAGGATAGGAAGTTCAACCAAGTTGAATAAGGAAAATAGTGAGGTGAGAAGTATGGACATTTCCAATCAGTTAGGCTTATAAGTTAAATATTTAATGACTAAAAAGGAAGTCCTAATTGAGACTTGATCCTACTTGAACTACTTCTCAGGTGATATTCGGCATAACGAGCTCGGCACCCCAATGCCCTACTTGTGAAAAGTTTTATAAAGGATAATGCTACATAGAAACTGGTGCTTATTTTATATGTAAACAGCTAGGGAATTAAATGGAAGATTGAACATAAGTTGTACTAATTAGTAGACCCCAAGCTTCTTAATCTATAGTTAGATGGAGAGGGTTAGGGTAGTAAAAGGCATGGTGAACGAGGAATTATTGGAAAAGGCATAAAGGCTTGATAAAGACCAAGTTAAGCTTTAGGGCAAGCTTGTATAGGACGAGGTAGAGGGAGAGTATTTGCTTTGACCCAACAGAAGGCATAGACCACAAATATAGTTGTTACATATACTTTTTCTATTCTAACCATAAATGTTAAAATGTTATTTAATTCGAGAGCTATGTTATTTAATTTGAGAGCTACTCATTCTTTCATCTCTTCTTATTTTGCTATGAAATTATCTATGATGTATGAAGTGTTAAAGAATTCCTTAATAGTGTCCACTCCTTTAGAAGAAGAGATAGAGGTCTAAAATGTCTTCCCTTTATGCTTAGTATAAATAAGTAATAGAAAGCTCGAGGTAGATTTAGTATAGTTACTTGTACATGAAGTTGATGTTATCTTAAGCATGGACTAGTTTTCTAAGCACTTGCTAGTGCATTCCAAATAGCAAAAGAGGATGTTAAGCCTATGACATATGGAAAAACATCCTGAGTAGAGAAGATAAAATCCATGAGAGTAGGATTTAATCTTTTTGAAACCATGCAATATACGTTGAGTTAGGGACTTGCCGAGGTTGGTTGTCTATGGTGAATGGAATGGTGGGAGAAGGAGCTGGTTGTGTACCATCTATGAAGCCAGTCAAGAATTGATAATTGAGGAGTGGAATAAATTATGTCTTCCATACAAGATAATTTTGTGAGTTGATTTTGATGGCAAAAGAATGATGAGCAATGGATGAAGAATTATTAGGTAGAACAAGGATTGTTATTTAGCCAAACATGATAATTTTAATGAACATGGTGTTTTGAAAAAAATAATTATTGCTTTGATACCATTTTAATAAAGGTATTCTTGTATATTATTGAATAGAATGATATAACTTATATATTGCAACTAACAACTAATTGATAAGTATAAATATTATAAAACATATACTTAACAAAGCTTCCATAAACAACCGTAGAAAGATGATATTTTTTAAGTTGCTTTCAAGAGATGAGTTTAAATACCAAGGGAAATAGAGTAAAGCACCCCATAACTTGATCTCTACCATTAAGGGGACAAGACTACTATGAAAAGGCTGTCAAGGATATTTGTCTTATGTTTGGAATATTGAGTATAGAGTTAAAGGATTGGAGCAAATTCTAATGTTAAAGAGTATCTAGATGTATTTCCTAACGAGTTACTAAGATTGCCCTCAAACAAGGCGATTGAATCTAATACTAAAGTGTTACTAGGGATCAATCCGATCCCCATACCTCATTACTGAATGGCATTAGTCAAGTTAAAACTATTCACGGTACAATTGTGAGACTTGCTTGATAAGGATTTCATAAAGCCTAATAGTTCACCTTGGGATACACCAATGCTATTAATAAAGAAGAAAGATGGCTCCTTAATGTTGTGCATTAACTATAGGCAACTTAACAAGGTCACATTTGAAACAAGTATCCCCTTTCTTGAATTGATGACGTATTCGATTCGTTTCAAGGAGCAAGCCACTTTTCAAAAATAGATTTAAGATCTAGCCATCAATAGTTCAAAATTAGGAAGGAGGATATACCCAAGACAACATTTTGAACTAGATATAGGCATGATGAGTTCTTAGTGTTACCTTTCTGATTACTAAATGCACATCTATTTTCATGGATTTAATGAATAGGTGTCTAAACCATTTTTGGACAAGTTTGTCATTGTGTTTATTGATGACATCTTAGTGTGTTCGAAGAGTAAGGATGATCATGAGAGCATATTTACTTGCTACTATAAACCTTAGGGGAACACCAATTGTTTACTAAGCTTTACAACTATGAGTTATGACTTAATAGTTTGAGTTTATAAGGGGCATGTGGTTAATAAAAAGGAGTAGATATGAAGAAATTGAAAGCCATTCTAAATTGGCCTTAGCCTACCAATTTATTGAAAATTAAGAGTAACTTGGGTTTCGCAGGCTACTATTGGAGCTTTGTCAAGGATTTCTCAAAAATAGTAGATCAATTAACCAAGCTCAGTTAGAAACAAGTGAAATTTCAATGGTTAAACTAATCCAAAGGGAGCTTCAAGAAACTTAAGACTCGTCTTACTTTGGCACCCATATTGTTGTTGCGTTTTGACGAAGGGGGATTGGTAATTTACTATGATGCTTTATGAGTGGGACTTAGATGTGTACTAATACAGAATGGCAAAGTAATAACTTATTGTAACATCCTAGGTTTTTGGGTATCTCTAAAGATTTTTAAATCGGTATGGTTTTAAGAATTTCTATCACAAAGCAAAGTAATGATCTTTACGAATGAAAGATACTCGTTATGATTTTTACAAGTACCTAATAAGTGATGGAAGTTTACAAGTTAAAGTATAGCTATTATTTCTAATGAAGACTAGGATGAATCAATGGTTAGGGGGTTTGTGTTGTACTTTCATATAAGTTCTAGGAAAAAAGGAATGGGAAATGATAGTCTCTCTACTTTAGCTACTGTCTGACATTAAGGATGAAGTTCAGTGATGAGGTACAACATTGATAGCAAGATGAGTCTTAATGATAAGGATGAAGCTTCAATGACAAGGAAGAGTTTTGAAGATGAAGTTTAATTATAAAGTAAAGGGTTATGAGGTAAAGAACTAAGAGGAGAAGTAGAGCTTTGATGGAATGAATGAGGTTCAGCTACAATGATGAACTTTGCTAATGAAGATGAAGCCTCTATGTATAAAGAGTAGTATGTCAAGAATAAAGGTGAGCTAAGAAGCTCAATAGGATAAAGAAAAAAATGAGTTTGACATAAGATGAAGCAAAGCAATTAAGAAAGACTTGATATAGATTGTAACAACCACATCCACCCTAGAAATTTTCGTGATAAATTGTTTGATTTAGAATTATTAAGGTTAAGTGTGTGTTTTGTGAAAATTAGTGATCTAAGTGATTGATGAGTATGTAACATATTAAATTAATTTTAATATGCATAATATGAGTTGCTATTGTGAAATAAATAATTTACATAAAGTGCATTTGCATAAAAGAATTTATTTTAGAATAAAATGAATTTTCATGCATAAGACAATTTTTAAGCATAAAATAATTTTATGAGTATTTTTAAAATATTTTAAAATAAATATTTTTGGGGGAAATATTACAGAAATAATAAGAAAAAAATATTCTTTTTATTTTTAATTTTACTCAGCTCGAAATTTAAATAAAAAGCCTAAATACCCAAAAGCCCACTACACTAAAATCCTCCTAACCTAGTTCATTAAGAGTATTAGTGGAAATTTCACCCAAACCTTAATATATATTCTAAAATTTGGCTAGACCAAAGTTCCAGCAGCCATCACTTTATTCTTTCTATATTTTGGCAGAAAAATCCTCTCAAAGTATTTCTCTCTACCGAAATTAAGAAAAACACCTTTCCGTTTCGCGATTTCTTGACTGTAATCATAAGTTTTTCTTTTCTTTCAATTTCTAAACTAATTTCTATAAAATAAATTATGGGAAAATTATTTTAAACTGGTTGACTACTGATTTTTATAGATTTAATTCTGTTTGGGTGAGTTTTTGGGAGAGAAAATCTATTTTCTACCAAAAATACAAATCTTTTCGCGAGATTTCTCCAAAGGTGAATTCTATAACTTAAAATCACAATTTTTATGCATAAACATCACTAGGGGGAAAATTTGTGTATTGTTATTTTCTAAACTAATTTTTGATTTGTTTTGATGGAAAATATTGGATTAAAAAATATTTCTGCATATTTTTGTGATGACCGGAAAGTTTCGAAAAACAAAGGAGTTCAAGGTTTTTGTGTTAGAACTTGGAAGTTGAAAATTCTATTATTGAATTGATATATGGCTGCCAATTTGTGTGAGGAAGTACTATAATATGATATTTGTTTTGTTTAGATGCAAAATAATGATTTGAATCATATGTCTGTTTATTGCTGTAATAAATGAAAAGTGCGAAAAGCACGAAAACGCATGATTTTTCACCTAAGCCTTTAAACTTGGAATTTTTTTTGTATAAATACTATCTATGGCTACCAAATCATGTATGGATGTGTTCTAAACTAATATTTGCTATGATTGAATGAAAAATAATAGTTTAAACAATTTGTTTACATATTTCTGAAATGACCGGAAAATACCAAAAAAAAGAAAACTCATGGTTCTGTGCTCCATAATTCAAAAGTTGAATTTTTATGTATAAACAATACTAAGTGTGGCTGATTCATATGGATTAAAATTCTAAAATGATTTTTGTTGTGTTTACATGAAAAATCTTGGTTCAAACCATGTTTTTACATATTTCTGAAATAGACGGAAAGTGCAAAAAGAAAAAGAATTTAGTTTTTACCTTGGTGATGCATTTGGCCTACATGAATATTTTTGTCCCAATGTTTATAATTTTTATGTGATGCATTTTGATGATTATTGACATGTATGTATATATAATGAATGATAAAATTGTATGTTAGTTGAAGGTATGATCCTAGACAAGCTTAAATGCATTATGGTATACTTAAGGTATCTTAACCTTATATTATGATTAGAATACAAATATGATTGGAAAATATGGAACTAGATATTATGATAACTTGATAATAAAGACATGGTTTTGAGTTGATGAAGTGACAATTGGTAAAAAGGATCATAAGAGTTAAGCATGACACTTGAAAGGTTAATTGTTAAATTGACATGTATGGAAGTGTAAAGTGTATTAAGATGATTGTTAAAGTGAAATGATATTGAGGTAATAATATTGTGATGACCTTAGAAAGGTATTGACATGATTGTAATGTGTTCTCATATGAGCCTATAAGGCCTAAGTGTGCAAGACTTTTAAAATCAATGTATTATGTGCAACTGATGAGTACAACCATATGTGAACTTTAAGTGTATGTATATGCTTTATATGCATGGGTAGTTATGGGATAGGAGCATCATGAGTTAATAAATGATAAGTATTAAATTAAATATTATGTTAGAGTTTGAGGAGCTTTAGAAGGGCAAAGGGACTACGAATACTAGGAGCGAAGGAACCCCAAGGTGAGTAAAATCTATATTCCTATTTCTAGTGTGAGTAAACATCATATTCATTCTTCAAGTGTGAGTAAACACTATATTCATGTTACAAGTGCAAGTAACATTTTGTTATGTTACAAATATGTGATACCATGTTATATGAGCCTTTGTGATCTTTGAAACCCAAGTTCTTTCTATTCTAAGTATTATTATATGATTTCTTTGACAAGCTTGGGTTGCCAAAGGACATTTGGTCCAAAATTAGTTTGTTTGTCCAATGAGAACTTCTTGTGATTAACACCTTAACTTATATTCTTTCTAGAACTACACTATCATTGTATCTTTTGTTTGAAAGCTAAACCACTATTGTTACTGGAATACATGTTATTGTTGCCTTATGTGATATTGTTAATTATGATTACCATTAGCTCTAGCTATGGTACCTTTAACCCTTTATGCAGAATCTTTATGCCAATACAGGTAATCATCGGAACCTGTGCACACGATCTTAACCTAATGGATAGGGGTTGTGTATCCACCTTAGCTAGAAGGGGCAGTTCTAGCCGTGGAGCCTAATCAGCTTCATGCCTTATAAGTGATAGGAGTTGGAATTTGGTATAAGGCCACCTCCCCTTTATAAGTTCGAGTGATAGAGCAATAGCCTTCACTCTTTATAAGTTATAAGTATGATTTCTGCAAACTTGCGAAATTGAACCCTTACTAAATTGCAATTTGATTCATGAATTGTAAATCATGAACTTTATGTATAAGCTATGTGTTTCCTTTTCAAAGGAATATGTGATATGTATGTGCCTTATTGTTTACTCATTGAGATCATCTATCTCACCCCTTTTTCCTTGCATGGTTCCAGGTGATCAAATGTGAGGAGGCAAGGTGATGGCTCAAGAATTCTACTTCGCTTGGGAGATTCCTTGTCCAAGTTATCAATAATACTATTTTATGAAGTCTTTTCATTAGATGCTCCAGGAATATTAATTGATACTCATTTGAGATATATTATTTTCCTTATGGATTTTATATGTAATGTTTAATTATAGACTTCACCAATTAAAGGTATTCAACTAAATGTACTAAATGAGTTATTGTAAGAGATTTGGTAAGATCCTAGGCATGATTTGTTTATATGTAAGTGGGTTCTACGGGCATGGGTGATCTTATGTCTCCCCATGTTTTAGGACCATCATATCTCTAAGATTGGGATATCACATAGATGAAGGAAGTTAATAAGTTCAATATAAGCAAAGCAAGGTGACAATGATGAAGACAAATGGGAAACTTGGTAGAAAGACTACAATTAACTATATAGGATTATAAGGAGAGTTGTTAGGTTTGGCATGGTATAACATTGTATAGTGTATAAATACATTTGAGTTAAGCTTAAGTTATGGTTAGACAGTGTATTGTAAACCCTCTATTTTTCTCCTCTAAATGACTGGTATTTTATCACAAATGCATAGAATTAGACTGGGCTCAAATCGGATCAAAGACGAAGAAGAATGGGCCGAAAGATGAAACGTGACAACCTGCGGGCCCACTGCTGTAACTTGCAGCTGGCTGCAGTTACCATAGCCGACCCCTCAGTTACCGCACTGAGTCCTTTTCAGAGTCTTACCCGAAAACTGTTAATTTTTAGCCCCAAACTCCTCATATAAATACCATACACCTCATAACAGCTAAAGACACAATTACATGGCTTTATACTCTACCTAAAGCTTTTTAAACCCTATTCCTTAGCTTTCCAATCATCAAACCCTCTTTCTAAACCTCTAAATCTCTAAAATCTCATTCCAAAACCTCCTTCATCACATAACACCTTATTCTTAAGCTTCCCAATCATCTCAAAACCCTATTCACAAGCTTCCTAATCACCTCAAGTTCTATTCTTAAGCTTCTTATTCAGGAAAAGGTTCAATTCAAGCCATTTCTTTCAAAGGGAATTCGTGGTTCTCAAGCAAAGGTGATCCAAAGTCCCTCCAAGAAGAGTTCACGCTATTCAAGAGTCCTTCTTCCAAAAGGAGTACTCATGATATCTTGAGGCCAAGGTGGAACTTAGATCCAGTGCTAAGCTCACTCCCTACGTTCCTCGCCGACATAAGCTAAAGGTAAAAGTTCTTTCCTTTTCCTTTTCAATTTCAATTTCAAGATCTAAATCTAAAAAAGATCTAATATTTGCTAATTAAAATCTAACCTAATTAACAAATCCCTCACGCCCTTAAAATCAATCAAAACATGATAACAAAGGCAATGATTGAAAAACCCCTCCTTCGCAAGAAGGAAGAACTATGTGGGGTTTGATTCCCATTCAAAGGGATACGCAGACTTACTGTTTCTAAGGCATTCAACTCTGCTAAAATTAAGAACTTCTTCTCTCTATCATCTTCTTCATATAGTTTAGGATCGAAGTTAATTTTCTTAAATAAAAATAAAAATTTTGATTCTTTTTATAATTGTTTTAATACTCTCTTTCTTATTTTAGTTGTTTAGATTATATTTGGGGAATGTGTGCTTTTCCTATAACTCATAAGAGCTAGAGAAAAGATCCCCTGATTTGATATTTTAACTTGTAATAGTTTTAAGTAGTTTTTCTTTATTTTTCGCATTTTGTAATTGTCATTATTTCATATTGCCATACATTTCACGACTAATATTTGTTTCATGCATCATATTTTATCTATTCATGCATATATAAAAACTTCTTTTTATAAAAGCTATTTTGTATTTAAGCCAAACTAATTTTTTATGTTGTTTTAACTAAAACCTAATCTCCGAACCCTCTTTGGTCATTCAAGGACTAGTGCTTTTCCTTGGGATAAATGGTATAATTTTGGAGTCAATCAAATTGGGTTTTTCCTTTGATTTTCCCAAATAAAATAAACAAAATTAAAGTGACAACTCCTTTTGCAAATTACAACTTACAAAATATAATTTTCTGAACTTATAGCGAGTTCCAATCATGTTGTTTCTCCTAAATGGGCATTTTCGATTCCCTTTAATGGATCAGACTGGGTGCTCGGGCGAGGCCTCATAGTTGGTGACTCCATTGGGAACTTCAAAATCTTTTTTTTAAATAAAGGATAAAGTGGACTATTCTTGGTAAAATAAAATTTTGGCTTTCATTACAAAATGGCTTTTTCATGCATCACTACATTGGGCTCCTTGTCCAAAACACCAGTTTCTTAGGGAAACAAAGGATAGAAAGTAACATCAAGTGGGCAACCTACCTTATGTCTGCTTGCCGATAGTGAAATCATCCAGCCCACGATGTATCCTCTAGTCCTTTTAGAGGTGTAATGAGTATGCACATACCATTTGACCCATGCGAGGCTCCTTGACTCACATGTGGTTAGGTATATCACATCTCTAGTGTGATGGGTTTCTTTCAAACCACCCTTACCCTTTCATGTAATGACTTATAGAACCTTCCTTTAGGATTGTATGTACCATAATGCTGAACTTGGTATGTCATTATCATGAAAACTTTTTCATTCATGCATACTTGCATGCATGCATCATGCAAGAATCTTGCTAAAGTGGAAAATCTGAAAAACCACCCAAACACTACTAGTCCTTATTCAAAGCCATGTCAAATTCCTAAACCCATGTCTACCCATGGTACCTTCATCCTTATCCTACTGCTGTGATTAGGATTTCATGATCTCACTTTGTCCTTATCTTCACCAAAGCTAAAAACTGAACTAGCTTCATCTTTTTCATCCAGAGGTTCAAGAGATGTCAACCATATTAGGGAAAGAAGTTACTACTACTAATGGAGTTGATGACTTGATTAATGGGCTTTTTGCTAGGTTCACTGAACAACAAGAGGAAATACTTAAAAGGCAAGAGGCTCATTTCCAAGACCTACTTCAAAATCAAAGGAGGATTATTATGGAAGATGTCTAAGAAATGATGGGCCAGACCACCATAAATTAGAATTTGACCGATCTGTACCCAATGAATCCAAAACCCACCTCCTATCCTATTTTTGGGTCTACTTCCAAATCTGACCTAAAAGACAAAGAAAAAGCCACAGTTAAAGCCATTCCATCACCATTTGTTCTCAAAACCAACCCCCTTTTTCAACCAGTGCCCATTGACCCGCTAGTCCACACCACCACATCCATCTCCCCCCCAACATATCCTTCCTAAGGGAAAGAAATTAGCCCCAAGCTAAAGGTATTCATGGACAAAATTGAAGTTATGGAAAAGATGCTTAAGAACTTAAAGAAAAGGGAAGACATGGTTGATACAAGCTCTCTCAGTCTGTTTCCTAATGCAAGGGTACCTCCTAAATTCAAAATGCCAAATATTGATAAATTCAATGGGACTACCTACCCTAAAACCCATCTCAAAGTATATATGGGGGCCATGCATCCTTTAGGAGTAGACAATGAGCTCCTTACTCAATTATTCCAGCAATCTTTGACTGTTACAGCTGTGAAGTGGTTTGTAGACTTGGATGTGTCTAAAAAATGGACCTAGGATGACATATGCAATATCTTTGTCTAGCAGTATCGTTACAACATTGAGGTCAATGTAACAAGAAGAGACCTTGAGACTACCAAACAGTATGCAAAAGAATCCTTCTCTTCATTCCTTATGAGGTGAAGGAAAAAGGCTACCCAAATTGTGAACCGACCTCCTGAGCATGAATAAATTGATATTATTGTCAAAAATCTCATCCCAGTATATCAAGATAGACTGCTTACCCAATACTTGCCTGACTTCAAAGCCTTGATTTCCACCGCTTCTAAGATTGAAGATTTAATCCAAAGTGGGCACATAAAAGAAGAATCTGCATTTGGGTCATGATATAAGAAAGCGGCACATCAAGGAAATGTAACTTCCTCGACGAATCAGAAAGAAGGGGAAGTGAATGCCATTGCGATCAAGAAGCCACTCAAGATTGAAAGGCACCAATTCTTTGATCTAGGGGGTGTACCTATGAGCGTCATTTACAAGAAATTACTTGAGGCAAGAATGGTGTAACCTCTCTAACCAAGACCTGTCCCCAACCCACTACCCAAAAATTACAACCCAAATGAAAGATGTGATTACCACTAAGGGCCAGGGCATAAAACAGATGCATGCAAGGCCTTAAGACATAAGATCCAAGATCTAATTGATTCAAACAACCTCTTACCACCCAAAGCTGGACCTAGCATCACCACCAACCCCTTACCCAACCTCATAGTAAATGCAATTACTCTTCATGAAGGAGTTGATCCAGTCTCATTGATAGAATCAACTATTAACTACAGTTGTGTGTTAGACCTCACCAATTTACTAGAAGAGATTGATGCCATCACTCAAAGTGGCAGAATTATCCAAAATCCAAACTCGCCAATCCAAAACACTCAATCCATCCTTGTACCATTGGACAATCTAAAAAAGAGTCTTGAACCTGATGAAGACCCCATACTCAAGCAGTTAAAAAAGACTCAAGCAAATATCTCAATCTGGAGTTTGATTCAATCCTCATATCCTTATCGTCAAGCTCTTTGCAAGGCACTAAATCAATGTCAAACTCCTATTGATATCACCCTTGAGAATCTTGTGGCTTCAATCACTAGTGCTGCTAAGGGAGTTTTCAATATCATTTGGAGATAATGACTTGCCAAGAGGGGACTCTGACCATAACAATGCCTTCTATATAACAGTGATGACTCGAGGGAAAACTGTGCCTATGGTTTTAATTGACAATGGCTCAACACTTAATGCGTGTACCTTGAAAGTGGCTAATTGCCTAGGCTTGGAAGTAACAGACTTCAACCCTTTGATCAAATAGTGAAGGCCTATAACAATACTAAAAGAAAAGTACTTGGGGTCATGACATTGCATGTCACCATCAGACCTTTTCCATTCCCTTCTAAGTAATTGATGTTCTTGTTTGTTTTAACCTACTTCTTAGAAGACCCTGGATCCATCAAGCTAAGGCGATCCCTTCATCACTGCATCAGAAAGTCAAATTTCCTTATGGGAAAGGGATTATTACCATAAAAGGGGACATGCATGACAAGGTTGACATTCTCAGCGCTGTGCCCATTTTGGAAATTCAACCTGAATCATCCGCTTACCCTTTCTCAGGCGTCTCTTTCATCCAGTTCCTCAAGGCTGAAGAAGGTAAAGAATTTATTCCACTCGACTTTAACCCTTTTGGAAACATTACTGTGGCTAATATGTTAAGAAAAATGAACTATTTTCCTAGCCCAAGTCTTGGAAGAAATCAATAAGGCTTAAAATCCTTTATAGACTACCCAGTTGCAATGCCACTGTTTGGGCTGGGATATGAGCCTACAGAGGAGGATATGATAGAAATGGATGAATGGACCAAGGAAAGAGTTACGACTCTTAAACTAGGTGAGATTTATGACTGGCCCATGCGCCCTTATTTCAAAACCCTCAATGGATATTTTGTAAAAGAAGGTAACACAGTTCCTTACTATGGCTTTCCCAAACCCTGGATCTATCATATCACTAGAAAATTAACTCCTGGTTTTGAAATTTTCTTTGATGTCAGGCTTTTGCTAGAGGATTACAAGCCCATATTCATGCTAAGTCGAGATTGGGAGGAGAACATGAAGGCAAGTCTCTTTGATGAATTCTTCATGCTTACTTTAGAAGAGGAGGAACCTGACCAATCCACCCTAATCCAACCAAACAAGATCGAGCTGAATAATTGGTGTTTCAAGGAGAGCCTATTCCATCAATCTGAGACAAAGTTCTAGTCCTAGTTTGAGTTAGAGTTCAACTCAGAGTCCCAGTTAGAGTCAGAGTCTTCAGTTTCTTCTATTGTTAGTGATGATAATATAATTGACCTTGAGTGTCCAGCTTTTGAGTTTAATGTAAACTGGGATTTATCAATGTTCAAATTCAATAAAAAGTTTGCCCTTTCCTCTTATGATTCCATGTCTTCATTTTTCTTTAACGTTCTAAATTTTAAATTTGACTTAAATGAAATAAAAAATGATGCAATCAAAGAGCCAATAAATGCTAGCACACATGATACACCAAAAACTACTTTCATAGCATTTGCATGCATAAACAAGGATCAAACAGAGGAAATAATGAAAGAATTTCAAGACTATTTCGCATGGCATCCTAAGGACATGACGGGTTTGGATTCGAGCATAGCCATTCACAAAATTCCAATCTACCCCGATTCTAAGCCAATCAAACAAAAATTGCGAAGACTCAAAGCCGAATGGTCCACACCGATTAAAGAAGAGATTACAAAGTGTCACATCCCAATCTTAGAGATATGACAGTCCTAGAACATGGGGAGACATAAAGTCAACCATGCCTATAGAACCCACTTACATAAAAATAATCATGCCTAGGATCTTACCAAACCTCTTACAATAACTTGTTAAAACATTTAGATGAATACCTTAAATTGCGGAAGTCTAAAATAAATCATTACATATAAAATCCATAAGGAAAATAATATATATATCAATAAGTATCAATCAACATTCCTAGAGCATCTAATGACAAAACTTTATAAAATAGTATTATTAATAACTTGGATAAGGAATTTCCCAAGCGAAGTAGAATGCTTGAGCCATCACCTTGCCTCCTCACATTTACTCACCTGGAACCACACAAGGAAAAAGGGGTGAGATAGATGATCTCAATGAGTAAACGAAAAGGCACATACATTATCACATATTCCTTTGAAAAGGAAACACATAACTTGTACACATAGTTCATGATTCATAGTTCATGAATCAGGTTGCAATTTAGCAAAGGTTCAATTTGGTAAATTTGCAGAAATCACACTTATCACTTATGATGAGTGAAGGCTATTGCTCTATCACTTGAACACTTAAGGAGAGGTGACCTTATACCAAATTCCAACTCCTATCACTTATAAGGCATCAAACTAATCAGGCTCCATGGCTAGAACCGCCCCTTCTAGCTGAGATGGATACACTACCCCTATCCAACGGGTTAAGACCATGTGTACAGGTTTTGATGATTACCCGCATCGGCATGAGGATTCTGCGTAAAGGGTAAAAGGTACCATAGCTAGAGCAATGGTAATCACAATTAGCAATATCACATAAGGCAATAATAACATGTACTTCAATAACAATAATGGTTTAGCTTTCAAACAAAAGATACAATGATAATATAGTTCTAGAAAGAATATAAGTTAGGGTGTTAATCACAAGAAGTTCTCATTGCATAAACAAACTAGTTTTGGCCCAAATTTCCTTTGGCAACCCAAGCTTGACAAAGAAATCATATAATAATATTTAAAATGGAATGAACTTGGGTTTTAAGGGTCACAAAGGCTCACATAACATGCTATCACATATTTGTAACATAACAAAATGTTACTTGCACTTGTAACATGAACATAGTGTTTGCTCACCTTGGGGTTCCTTTACTCCTAGTATACATAGTCCCTTTGCACTTCTAAAGCTCCTCAAACTCTAACATAATATTTAATTTACCACTTAGTATTTATTTATTCATGATGCTCTTATCCCATAACTACCCCATGCACATATAGCATACACATACACCTAGAGTCCACACATGGGTGTACTCGTCACTTGCACATAACATGTTGACTTTGAAAGTCTTGCATACTTAGGCCTTATAGGCTCTCTTGTTATCATATTACAATCACATTAATACATTTTTAAGGTCATTACAATATTATTACCTCAATATCATGTCACTTTAACTATCATCTTAATACACTTTACACTCCCATACATGTCAACTTAACCATTAACCTTTCAAGTGTCATGCTTAACTCTTATGATCCTTTTTTTTTCAATTGTCACTTCATCAACTCAAAACCATGTATTTATTATCAAGTCATCGTAACATCTAGATCCATATTTCCCAATCATATTTGTATTCTAATCACAATATAAGGTTAAGATACCTTAAGTATACCATAATGCATTTAAGCTTATCTAGGATCATACCTTCATCTAACATGAAATTTTATCATTTATTAGTCATATGTACATGTCAATAATCATCAAAACATATCACATAAAATTTATAAACATTGGGACAAAAAGGTTCATGTAGGCTGAATGCATCACCAAGGTAAAACTAAATTCTTCTTCTTTTTGCACTTTCTGTCTATTTTAGAAATATGTAAAAACATGGTTTGAACCAAGATTTTTCATGTACATGCAACAAAAATCATCTTAGAATTTAAATTCATAAGAATCAGCCACACTTGGTGTTATTTATACATAAAAATTCAACTTTTGGCTTATAGAGCACAAAACCATGAGTTTTCTTCTTTTTGGTATTTTTCGGTCATTTCAGAAATATGTAAACAGGTTGTTTAAACTATTATTTTTCATTCAATCATAGAAAATATCAGTTTAGAACACATCCCTACATGATTTGGCAGCCATAGATAGGATTTGCACAAAAAAATTCCAAGTTTAAAGGCTTAGGTGAAAAATCATGAGTTTTCGCGCTTTCTGCGCCTTTCGTTCATTTCAGCAATAAACAGACACATGATTCAAATCATTATTTTTCATCTAAACAAAACAAATATCATATTAGAGCACTTATTCATACAAATCAGTAGCCATATGTCCTTTCAAGAATAATATTTTCCAACTTCCAAGTTCTAACACAGAGACCTTGAACTCCTTTGTTTTTCGAAACTTTCTGGTCATCACAGAAATATGCAGAAATGTTATTTAATCTAATATTTTCCATCAAAAAAAATCAAAAATCAGTTTAGAATACAACCATATGCAAATCACCCCCCATCCCCCCCACCCCCCCCCCCCTTTATGATGTTTATGCATAAAAATTGTGATTTTAAGTTTACCTTTGGAGAAATCTCGCAGAAAGAATCGTGTTTTCAGTAGAAAATAGATTTTCTCTCCCAAAAACTCACCCAAATAGAATTAAATCTATAAAATTAGTAATCAACTAGTTCAAAATAATTTTTCCATTATTTATTTCATAGAAATCAGTTTAGAAATCGAAAGAGAAGAAAAACTTACGATTACGGTCAAGAAATCGCGAAATGGAAAGGTGTTTTCTTAATTTTGGTAGAGAGAAATATTTTGAGAGGATTTTTCTGCCAAGATACAAAAAGAATAAGAGAATGGCTGCTGGAACCTTGGTTTGGCCGAAATTTAGATTATATATTAGGGTTTGGGTGAAATTTCCACTAATACCCTTAATGAACTAGGTTAGGAGGATTTTGGTGTAGTGGGCTTTTGGGTATTTGGGCTTTTATTTAAATTTTTGAGCTGAATGGAATTAAAATAATAAGAATACTTATTATTTCTGTAAAATTTCCCCTAAAAATATTTATTTTAAAAATTATGTTAAAATACTCATAAAATTATTTTATACTTAAAAATCGCCTTTTTACCTAAAAATTCATTTTACGGAAAATAAATTATTTCATGCTAATGCATTTTATTCAAATCATTTATTTCACAATAATAATTCATATTAGACATATTCAAATTAATTTAACATGCCCCAAACTCATAAATCATGTCACACATGAATTTTCATAAAATCAAATATTTTGTCACAATAACTCTTAATTCAAGCAATTTGTCACGAAAACTCCTAGAATAGATGTGGGTTGTTGCATTCTCCCCCCTTAAAAGAAATTCATCCTCGAATTTCTAAATCTAGCAGCACAACACACTTTACTTGACTTCTCTGCCATGCTTCTGATGCACCACTCAACCTCAATATCTAACTACAATTAACTTATCAAATACAGTAAGGCACATACTTACAATCTGTCAAAAGAATCACATCGATAAACTTTTAGCTTAATCTATACCAATTTTAATCTCTTGTTCAAACAAATTTTAAAACTAATCCTTAGTAATTTATATCCCTTAACCTTGAACAAAAATAATAGAACCTTTAATTTCACCTTTAATCACATATAATCCCAAGCATTTCATTTCCTTATATCTCTAGTAATGTTAACATATATAATAACACCTTACTCACTACTTCCATTCATTATTTATCATATTAGTCCTATAAGAGTCTAGCAAATAACTCCAAATTAATAACTCTAACTGATATTCAATAATTCTCTTTCCATATTAATAATTATTACTTAATCTATTTTATCCTCAATAAATATCTTCATGTTTAGTACCTTGCTAATGTTACGATTTCTACACTACCATCATTCATCAATTAAAACATATTTAAACTTAACAAATATTCCTATATATATCATATCCCAAATAAACTTGAATTCTTTTGATTTACAATCCCAAATAAACTTCTCATAACTATTTCATACTTACTGCATAATATATACATCGTTATTATGACCTAATTTCCCAATGCCTCATAATTTTTATACATTTAGCTAGTAATATCATCTCACTTTAGATTTTTTTTCCACTTGCATCTTGCTATACTTCACATTCCTAATCATTTAACTTATCCATATTAAAATAATAAACCTTCTAATACCATTGACATTCAATGAAATCTCTATGCAACTCTTATATCTCTCCAAATCTATGCCATTCTAGGTTATTTCAATAAAAATTCTTTCTATACTAAAGATCACTACCAAATTTTCTAGTAACCTCAATTGAACATTATTGTGTCTAACACCTTAAAACATTTCTCATCTGAGGACTCAAATCCCTTTCAAGTATAGTCAAAACTATTAAATTTTCAAAACTGCATAGAATCATTTATAAGAACTAAAACATTTTCATCCTTGCATGTAACATGCAACCTTAATGCAATGCTTGATGCAATTCATGATGTATGATTTCATAAAGCAAAACTTAGTGCATATAGACAGACATACTAGATGCATGTACATAATTAAATCAAATCTAGAACATTTTATCTTAAAATCATCTTATAGCCTCATAGATCAAGTCCTTATGGATTCTCAAATTTATAATTCATATGGCCTTAACATCTATCATCTTATAAAAGTTCAAATTCTTATACTCTGATTGCACCCTATATACTCAAAGGAATCTCATCACTAAAGAATCTCCACTAGAATCACATTTATCCTTTTATCAATATTACAAGTTTGATAATACTTATACTTTTATATCTCCCCCTCTTAAAAGAAATTCATCCTCGAATTTCAATACTTACTCATATATTCTCGAAAAACTAGGGATGCTTCTACTGCATCCCTTCCTCGGCATCGTAAGTATACTCATCCATTCCATGATTACGCTAGTAACCTTAATCATAAATATCTCCTTGATACACCAATATCTCCCATCCTTAGCTCAAAATTTTAATTGCTTTCCTCTATAGTCAATACAAGAAGTTTTCATCCATTAATGTCTACCTCACAATCCTTAAACAATACTTTACTTCCTTCATTTCTCCCCAAAAGGTCAACACTACTAAGGGTTCATTAATTTATTCCTTATCTCTGCTAAGACTCCTAGCAAAATATAGAGACACAAATGAATATGTAGCACTAGAACCATCAAGCATCTTGTACTAGAACTTTAAATGGGCATAATGCCTTTTTCTTTTTAAATCACACTAGATAAAAATTCCTCCTTTGACTATACTCGATATTTATATAAGTGATAGAGAACTTCCTACCTTTCTTGCTATTCTACTCTATATGATAGTATCTAAACCCCAAATTCCTTAATACACTTCATTTACTTCATACCATATACTTATGTATATATAATGTAACTGATTTATTTCATTCTCCTGGTAATCATTACTAACTATCATTTCTTTTCCTATGACATCCATCACAATTATCATTTAATAACTCCATATATTTCATATATCAAACCATAGTAACATGTAAGCATTTCATGCCTCATAACATTATACCTATCGATCTTTAATCTCAGTTGGATCAAAACCTAGTCCACTTCTCTTTCTAATCCATTTAACTCCAATATCAAAATATCATACTTAGCATGTCTTTAACTTTAGCACCCATCATATAATATCACATCATAGGACATATATCGCCTAGTCTATATCACATATCATAATCAAGTAGCATATATCTCATAATATCACACCATATCATAATAATGAAAGAAATCATCTCATACTAGATAACTGGGTAATCAAGGAAAATCATTCATATCATATAAAGGGCTATGCCGTTACGTTGATCATCATATCTACTCGACCTAGTTCTTGTGTCCACCTTTAGAGCAATTAAGAGCAATATGGCCACTACTGCCACATCGATAGTAAAGAAGACCTTTATCTTGATGGCGATTAGCTAAAGATGCAGAACTCACTGGTGAGTAATCTCCTCTATGCTCGACAATCCCTGACCTGAGTTGCTCCATATCCTCTCTTAGTGCATGAATCATAACCTTAAGACGTCAGTTTTCCTCCTTTAAGTATGAATAGTTATCCTTTCATTTTTGGATCTTACTATAAACCCAATTAGGATCTAAGTGCTCCTCAGGGTCATCATCTTCGTCAAGGGTCTCCTCATTCGTGGGGCAAATCACATATACGACTTTCTCGAATATCTCCGGCCAAGTCCTCTTATAGGTCACACAGGGTGCTCTGGGTCATGGTCCTCAAGCAGGTGTAATCTTCTTGGTCATCTATCAGAAAAATCGTAAGGCAAGCAAACAATAACAAGGATTACTAAAATCTACCAGGATTTCGCGGAACTATGCTAGCGATAAACTGCAATGACATGACAGGAAAATTCCTATGCTCCAGGATTTTACTTAAGCAACTCATATAAAACAAGCCTAAACTAGACCTTTAAAAACTATGGCTCTGATACCACCTTTGTCACATCCCAACCTTAGAGATATGACGGTCCTAGAACATGGGGAGACATAAGGTCACCCACACCTGTAAAACCCACTTACATATAAACAATCACGCCTAGGATCTTACCAAACCTCTTACAATAACTTGTTAAAACATTTAGATGAATACCTTAAATTGCGAAAGTCTAAAATAAATCATTACATATAAAATCCATAAGGAAAATAATATATATAACAATAAGTATCAATCAACATTCCTAGAGCATCTAATGACAAGACTTCATAAAATAGTATTATTAATAACTTGGACAAGGAATTCCCCAAGCGAAGTAGAATGCTTGAGCCATCACCTTGCCTCCTCACATTTGCTCACCTGGAATCATACAAGGAAAAAGGGGTGAGATAAATGATCTCAATGAGTAAACGAAAAGGCACATACATTATCACATATTCGTTTGAAAAGGAAACACATAACTTATACATATAGTTCATGATTTATAGTTCATGAATTAGGTTGCAATTTAGCAAGGGTTCAATTTGGCAAGTTTGCAGAAATCACACTTATCACTTATGATGAGTGAAGGCTATTGCTCTATCACTCAAACACTTAAGAAGAGGTGGCCTTATACCAAATTCCAACTCCTATCACTTATAAGGCATGAAGTTGATCAGGCCCCATGGCTAGAACTGCCCCTTCTAGCTGAGGTGGATACACTACCCCTATCTAATGGGTTAAGACCATGTGCACAGATTCCAATGATTACCCACATCGGCACAAGGATTCTGCATAAAGGGTAAAAGGTATGATAGCTAGAGCTAATGGTAATCACAATTAGCAATATCACATAAGGCAATAATAACATGTACTTCAATAACAATAGTGGTTTAGCTTTCAAACAAAAGATACAATGATAGTGTAGTTCTAGAAAGAATATAAGTTAGGGTGTTAATCACAATAAGTTCTCATTAGATAAACAAACTAGTTTTGGACCACATGTCCTTTGGCAACCTAAGCTTGACAAAGAAATTATATAATAATATTTAAAATGGAAAGAACTTGGGTTTCAAGGATCACAAAGGCTTATATAACATGTTATCACATATTTGTAACATAACAAAATGTTACTTGCACTTGTAACATGAACATAGTGTTTACTCACCTTGGGGTTCCTTTGCTCCTAGTATACGTAGTCCCTTTGCACTTCTAGAGCTCCTCAAACTCTAACATAATATTTGATTTACCACTTAGTATTTATTTACTCATGATGCTTCTATTCCATAACTACCCCATGCACATATAGCATACACATACACTTAGAGTCCACACATGGGTGTACTCGTCACTTGCACATAACATGTTGACTTTGAAAGTCTTGCATACTTAGGCCTTATAGGCTCTCTTAATATCACATTACAATCACATTAATACCTTTTTAAGGTTATTACAATATTATTACCTCAATATCATTTTACTTTAACAATCATCTTAATACACTTTACACTCCCATACATGTCAACTTAATCATTAACCTTTCAAGTGTCATGCTTAACTCTTATGATCTTTTTTATTCAATTGTCACTTCATCAACTCAAAACCATGTATTTATTATCAAGTCATCGTAACATCTAGCTCCATATTTCCCAATCATATTTGTATTCTAATCACAATATAAGGTTAAGATACCTTAAGTATACCTTAAGTATACCATAATGCATTTAAGCTTATCTAGGATCATACCTTCATCTAACATGAAATTTTGTCATTTATTAGTCATACATACATGTCAATAATCATCAAAACACATCACATAAAATTTATAAACATTGGGACAAAAAGGTTCATGTAGGCCAAATGCATCACTAAGGTAAAACTAAATTCTTCTTCTTTTTGCATTTTCTGTCTATTTCAGAAATATGTAAAAACATGGTTTGAACCAATATTTTTCATGTAAATGTGACAAAAATCATCTTAGAATTTAAATTCATAAGAATTGGCTACACTTGGTGTTATTTATACATAAAAATTCAACTTTTGGCTTATAGAGCACAAAACCATGAGTTTTCTTATTTTGGGTATTTTCTGGTCATTTTAGAAATATGTAAACAGGTTGTTTAAACTATTATTTTTCATTCAATCATAGAAAATATTAGTTTAGAACACATCTCTACATGATTTGGCAGACATAGATAGGATTTACACAAAAAAATTCAAAGTTTAAAGGCTTAGGTGAAAAATCATGAGTTTTTGCGCTTTGTGCGCCTTTTGTTCATTTCAGCGATAAACAGACACATGATTCAAATCATTATTTTTCATCTAAACAAAACAAATATCATATTAGAGCACTTATTCATACAAATCATCAGCCATATGTCCATTCAAGAATAATAGTTTCCAACTTCCAAGTTATAACACAAAAACCTTAAATTCCTTTATTTTTCGAAACTTTTCGATCATCACAGAAATATGCAGAAATATTATTTAATCCAATTTTTCCATCAAAACAAATCAAAAATCAGTTTAGAATACAACCACACACAAATTTCCCCCCCTTATGATGTTTATGCATAAAAATTGTGATTTTAAGTTATAGAATTCACCTTTGGAGAAATCAAGCGAAAAGAATTGTGTTTTCGATAGAAAATAGATTTTCTCTTCCAAAAACTCACCCAAACAGAAATAAATCTATAAAAATTAGTAATCAACTAGTTCAAAATAATTTTCCCATAATTTATTTCATGAAAATCATTTTAGAAATTGAAAGAGAAGAAAAACTTACAATTATGGTCAAGAAATTGCAAAACGGAAAGGTGTTTTCTTAATTTCGATAGAGAGAAATATTTTGAGAGGATTTTTCTGCCAAGATACAGAAAGAATAAGAGAATGGCTGCTGGAACCTTGGTTTGGCCAAAATTTAGATTATATATTATTGGGTGAAATTTCCACTAATACCCTTAATGAACTAGGTTAGGAGGATTTTGATGTAGTGGGCTTTTGGGTATTTGGGCTTTTATTTAAATTTTTGGGCTGAATGGAATTAAAATAAAAATAATTTTTTTTTCTTATTATTTCTGTAACATTTCCCCCAAAAATATTTATTTTAAAAATTATTTTAAAATACTCATAAAATTATTTTATGCTTAAAAATCGTCTTTTTACCTAAAAATTCATTTTACGGAAAATAAATTATTTCATACTAATGCATTTTATTCAAATCATTTATTTCATAATAATAATTCATATTAGACATATTAAAATTAATTTAACATGCCCCGAACTCATAAATCATGTCACACATGAATTTTCATAAAATTGAATATTTTGTCATAATAACTCTTAATTGAAGCAATTTGTCATGAAAACTCCTAGGGTAGATGTGGGTTGTTACACAAAGCTACTGGACCACAACTTCATTGAGCCCATTAGCTACTCCTCCTGGCTTGCCAACATTGTGCTGGTTGGTAAGAAAGATGGCAGAGTTAGAATGTGTGTGGACTATAGAAATCTGAACAAGGCTTATCCAAAAGATGACTTTCTTTTGCTTCACATTGACCGCAGGATACAATCAAATAATGGTTCACCCCCCTGACAAGGAAAAAATAGCCTTCATCACTGAGTGGGGTAACTATTGTCATAGAGTTATGCCATTTGGACTTAAAAATGCAGAGGCAACATACCAAAAGAAGGCAACCACAATCTTCCAGGACATGATGCACAAAGCGATTGATGTATATATGGATGATATGGTGGTTAAGGGTAGTACTAGCAAAGAACACTTGGAAGCTTTAAGGCAATTCTTTCTTAGACTTCGCCAATATAATCTCAAACTCAACCCTTCCAAGTGTATTTTTGGCACTTCATCTGGGGTATTCCTAGGCTATATGGTTAGCAAGAAAGGTATAGTGGTCGACCCTATAAAATCAAAGGCAATTTTAGAAATGCCACCTCCTAAAACAGAAAAGGAGATCAGAGGTTTCCTCGGACGGCTCCAATACATTAGTCGGTTCATCAATCAATTGGCTAATGTATGTGGGCCCATCTTTAAATTACTTAGAAAAAGAGCCTCAAAGCAATGGAATGAAGAATGCCAAAAGGCCTTTGATCAAATCAAATAATATTTGCTAAACCCACCAGTGCTCCAACCTCCAAGGCCTGGGAAACCGCTGCTACTTTACTTATCCATGATTGATGAAGCAATGGGGGCAATGCTCGCCCAGAATGCCCCTGACTCTAGCAAGGAAAATGCCATCTACTACTTGAGCAAAAGAATGTTGTCCTATGAACTCAAATATGGCTATATAGAAAAGTTGTGCCTTGCTCTTGTTTGGGTTTGCCATAAATTGCAACACTATCTTAGTTCCTACATAACTCATGTCCTTGCTGACAAGAGCCCTTTGAAATTCCTTATAGAGAAGCCAGTTCTTGACAGTAAGATGGCAAGATGGATGGCAGTATTGGTAGCATATGATCTCAAATATGTACAGCGCAAAGCAATCAAAGGAAGCACAGTAGCAGACCAACTAGCTGCAGCCCTAATAGATGACAAATGGATCGAGCCTGAATTTCCCGATGAGCATATCCTAATCGATTGGCAATGAAGTTTGGAAGCTTTACTTTGATGGGGCATCAAATAACAAGGGGTATGGCACTGGCATTGTGTTCATCACACCAAGCGGGGAAAGCATACCCATAGCCATCAAGCTAAACATCGAAGTAACAAACAATGAGGCAGAGTATGAGCCATGTATTTGTGGCCTTAAAGCAATAATAAGGCTCCGAATCAAGCACCTCAAGATTTATAGAGACTCAAATTTGATAGTGTCCCAAGCTTTGGGAAAATGGAAAATCAAAGAAGAGCATTTGGTTCCTTACCACAAACACCTAGATGAATTAGCAGCCAACTTCTATGAACTATCCTTCCATTATCTCGTAAGAACAAAGAATAGATTCGTTGATGCATTAGCGACACTCACCTCGATGCTCGACATAAGCAATGGCTTCATAATCAAACCAATCACAATTGAAGTGAAGCATGAACCAAGGTGTATAACTCATTGCTTGAATATACAAGTCGTCGATAACAAACCGTGGTTTTGGGATATTATCAATTATATCAAGAATGGGCTTTATCCTAAAGGGGCCTCTAAAATAGAAAAGAGGACTCTGAGACAGTTGTCCAAGGGATTCATTCCAAATGGGGATGTACTCTACAAATGGACTTGGGATAATATTCACCTAAGATCTGTCACTGAAGAAGAAGCCCAAAATATCATGAAATGAATGTATGGTGGTGATGAAGGCCCACACATGAATGGTATTACTTTGGCCCGTAAATTCATGAACCAAGGATATTTCTAGCTTACCATGAATGAGGATTGTGCAAAGTATGTGCAAAAATGCCATAAATGCCAAGTTTATACTAAACTTCAAAAATAACCTCCTGTACCTTTATCACCAATCACTACTCCCTGGCCATTTGCTACTTGGGGCCTCGACGTCATTGGGAAGATAAGCCCAAAATCCTTAGGCAAACATGAATACATCCTGGTGGCAATTGATTACTTTTCCAAATGGGCTGAAGCTGCACCCTACCAAGTGTTAGATTTCAAATGAGTAGCTCAGTTTATTTATACCAACATCCTTTGTTGGTATGGAGTCCCATTTGAAATAATCACCAATAATGGATCTCACTTTCAAAAGGAAGTCATCCAGTTACTGAAAAAGGAGAAAATCTAACACCACAGGTATTCTCCTTATGGGCCTCAGACAAATGGTGCAGTAGAAGCTACAAATAAGACTCTCAAGAATATACTTCGAAAGATGGCTGACAACCATAAAGATTGGCATCTACATCTACCTTATGCTTTATGGGGACACAAAACGTTAGTACATACTCTAACCGGTGCTACACCATACTCCTTGGTGTATGGAATGTAAGTAGTCATCCCAATGGAGGTGGAAATAAAATCAGCTTGGATCATGAAAGAGAGTCAGTTGGACGAAGTAGAATGGACAAAAAGCTACCATGAATAGCTCAATGCCATTGACGAGAAAAGGATGGATGCCCTATATCAAATTCAAGGCTACCAATAGAAATTGGCAAGGCATTTCAACAAAAAGGTCAGAAACAGAGGACTACAAGAAGGTAACCTTATTTTAAAGGAAATCAGAGCACTTGTTTATAATCCAAGGGGAAAATTTAGACCCAATTAGAGTGGCCCGTTTGTGCTAAAGAAGGTCCTATCCGAAGGAGCAACTATCGTAATGGATTTGGACGGCATAGAGTTTTCAAGCCCATGCAATCTAGATCAGCTCAAGATATATTTTGCATAAGCATCCTTGTAATTCATGCATTGCATTTGCATCCATGTAAAGACAAGAACTACATGGACCTAATTCTCCATAAAAGAAAAAAAATGATGATGATGAAATTATTGTAAGGAGATACGTAGGCGACCCGTGTGAGTTCGGTCCAAATCATCAATAAAATTTCATTATGTACTACACATTTGTTTGGCTCTTATTTGCATAAAAAAAAAAAAAAGGAATGAACAAGATGTCTCATTTGTCATATTTAACTTTTCAAACATTGAAAAAGAAAATAAAAGGCATAAACCAATAAACCAATCTTACAAGCCAAAAAGTCTTCCTAAAAAAGCATAACAAAAATGGGACAAAAGGTCAATCATGATTCTTATCTTCATCCTACTCTATCTTCTCAATCACTGCAGCTCTCTTAGCTTTCTCAAACCACCATAAGTTTGTTATCCACCAATCGATATACTCTAAAGTCTTATCATAATGATGAGAAGGATGAATAGCATAAAAACCTCTCGCCCATCCACTCCTAATAGCTTGGGCCACAATCTCAATAATAAGGACAGACTAGAATAAAGCACCGTCTAGGGGCACGCCTTGTCTATGGCCCATCTAGTGCATAACTCTAGTAGCCTGATAAAAAGTGACCATCCTCAAACCCAAAAGGTAAACCATCCTGTAACCAAAGCTTATGGTCATGAACTGATTTATCTTATACTTCTTACATCGCTAAAGCAACTCATTAGAATCCAATTAAAGAAGCCATTTGAGCCACTCCCTTTCAAAGACCTTTTTTATCACAATAGTATGGGTCCTATACCAAAAAGCAGAGTAATTCGCCTTAACAGGAGGAGCCATTATCCGAAGATGGTCTCTCAACCAAATCTGAAGGATAAGTGGACTGATAGTGTATGGACTGCTCGAATCATATGCCCTATCCAAACTCATAATAGTTTTAGCAAGCACAATGGCAACAATAGATCTTCCCTCTTCCATCTGAGGAATCAAATTAGCAACCCTAGCATCACCCCAACCAGTAGGGCTCACGAAGATATATCTGGTAGTCAGACAAAAAGAAAGAGCCCGCATCCTCAAATGAAACTACTTATCGTCTTTAAAGCCTTTGGGATATTGAAATTCTGCAACTATAGCAGTTAAATCCACCCAATCCTCCACCACCATGGGACTAGCCACTTCCTCACTATGATCCAAAAGTCTTCTAAAGGAGTTGAAATATCCCACTCTCTCAACAGGAGTAGCAAAAAAAGCCTCAGGATTATATTCGAGCAACACAAAAAATTCTTCAAAAGTAGGACACATCTCTTCCATGCTTGCCCCAAACTTGAAGACATGGGCAGCAAGATCCCAAAAGCTTATACAGGTGCACAAAAAATCCCAATCAATTTTCACTTTAGTAAGATTCTTGCACCATAGGAACATTGCATGACTAAAATAGGGCTTCATAAAAGTGAAAAATTTTGAGAAAAGAGCAAAGCAAGATACTTAAAAGTATTAAACAGTATTCAAGGGTCAATGGAATTAAGTTTTAAAGAGTGGAAGAGCCTATAAATAGCAGAAAATCAAGAGAAATCAACATCAAGGGCGGAACTCACTGCGGTTGTAGCACCTGGGCTGCAGTTGCCGCACTGCAGTTGCCATAAGCCCTCTACAGCAGCCATTTTGGCTACTACAGGGGAGCTTGCGATTGCCACATAAGGCCTTATTTCAGTTAAATTTAGGAACTACATTCATGCATATACATGATTAGGATAGAAGTACATCTCACAACAAGTAAAACTATTTATGACATCATATTTAGGAAAAATGTCTATACATATCATAGCATCACATTTTAGAAAACATCTATAAATGTCATAACATTACAGTAGGAAGAACATCCATTACATCCATACATAATAACTCAAAGGAAGGAAAATAGAGTATCTAGCGATGTTTGTACCTCTCCCTTCTTCGCTCACGTCGAGACTGATCCCCCTTACCACCACTAGCACCTCTACCTCTACCAGCATCTCTACTACTTCCCAGCTCCGCTAGGGTCAAAGCAGATGATAAAGCAGCCGTCAGATGACCCATCACCATTTGGGACTCATGAGCCCAATCCACAGGCACCTATAAGATAAAGAAAGTTAAGCAATTGAGCAAGAATCTAAAGTCATGGCAGAATTAGGACAATCTACCTCAGAAGTATCGTCTGGAACCTCAGGCCAGCTAAATGGCACCACTATAGAAGAATCATACTCAACTAGCTACCCCTACTCAATAGAAAAGTACTGACAACGTCTAAAAGGCTATAGACTCTGATGCCAAATGTCACCACCAAATGATCCTGAAGCTACTCCGGGGTTAGGAATAGTAGCAATAGGGGGAGGAGTAACCCTAGAAGGCCCCACTCCATTTAGAGGATCCCTAACCAAAAGGGTCTAAGAGGAACCAGCAGTCGATCTCCTAGGATCAGAAACAGAATCCCTCCTAGGGACAGTACCAGTCATCAAGGAAGCCTGGAAAAAGTAATCATAATCTGCATCATAATCCAAGAAATGATCATAAGGGAGGCCTACCAGCAATACCTCATCATCTATAATACTCGATCTGTGTCTCATATCAGTTAGGGGAGGTAAAGGCACAACCCTATCACTAGTAATCTGTCCTCTGACTCTTTCCCCAAGGTAATATCTTCTCTCATCTCTAAAGCGGAGAAGTAGTCTACGTGAGGAAAGCATATAGTTGGAAACCATCCACTCCATCATTGATGGTGGCAAGCGATCTGATAGGCATTCCACCGGACTTACAAAACAGAAAGTAAGTCTAAAGTAATTAAAAGCAACAGAAAGCAAACTAGTAAGACAAATACCTGGTGCACACCCAACTAGCTGAAATGAGTCCGATAACCAACAAAACCCATCCTGTGAAAGTGACTGCGGTTACTATAACTCTATAAGTACCCCCAGGGCACTCTATCAGGAATCAAGTTTCTTAAGGGTAAAGATACCTAAGTAAAGTATTCATAAGCCCAGTACTACAAAATAGATAGCAGTTAGTCAAGATAACAATGAAGTGCAATACAGAAAGCAAAAATGAGAAAAAGAACATAAGCTCACCTCCCAAATAACATGGGTACCACCTAGGCTGGAGAAAGTGTTTCGAGAGAGATCAGACATCTCCTTATACATCACACACAAGGTAGCACCTCCCCAATCATACTCAGAAATCTGGGTCAGGTCCTCCAAGATGCTGAAATCAATGGTGTCTCTCCTCGTATGAGTGATGGAGTAACCCAAAATCATCATAAGGCACAAACAAGCTGCCTGCTTAATGGTGTAGCCCCCATACTGATCTAAATTGCCAATCTGATTCTAAAGCTAAACTCTTAACATATGAACATCTGTGAGAGGAGGGTCAAAACCTAATTGCCCAGTCATCCTCTAACTATCCAGTGCGGTCCAGGAGCCATAAAAGTCCAAAGCCTGACGATGAAAAGGCAAACCAACAAGCAAACAGAGATCCATAGGGGTCATCGTCAACTCCCCATATGGAAAATGAAAAGTATTGGTGGTGTCCCACCACCTCTCTTCCAAAGCCCTCAATAAGGCACGATCGCCCTCATGAGAACAGTCTAAGTCTAGCAGACCGAGCAAACCAAAAGGCTCGATCATAGCTCGCACATCAGGATGGTGATTCAGATAAGTAGCAACCCTCACTAGGTTACCTCTACCTCCCCTCAATCTCATATCACATGACTTCACATGAAATACATAGAAAATAAATTTTTTGCGTGTATAAGAAACTAGAGTTTTCTTCACTTTTTTCTATTTCATTTTTTATTTATTTCTTCTTAATTATCATAAAATGTCATTGTAAAAAAAAAAATCATCACTGCATAATGAACTAGGCTGCATCATATTATTGCTTATATAGAACTAACTCAAGTGTAGGAAAGAAAATAAATACCTCCATGCTGCTAGTAAAGCTTGTATGATCTATAGGCTCTTGCAGCAGAACCTCAAGATTTGCATCACCTCGGGGTGCCAAGTAGCTTCTCACATGCCTTGAACTCGAGAAAACCATCTTGGTGAAAGAGTTTTAGAGAGAAAGAGTCTAAGTAGAGAGAGAGAGATGAAGTGGAAAGTGGTGAAGATGAATAGAGAAGGGAGGGGTATTTATAGAAGGAACTGTGGGCCCTACCTCATCATCTCCTTTCAGTTCGCATAACTAAGTTGCCAAATTTTGCCATAACAAATCCATTTCAAGTCAGAATTTAGTTTCATCCAAACAAATAAATCTGCAAGATTTTTATCTATGCCTTAAAACAGAAAGCAACTCAATCGAAGTCCAGATTCTTCCATAATTGCAGAAAGTTCAGAAATTCAAAATGTCCAAAAAAATTGGAAAATAGTCCAAAAGAATTCAGAAAAGCCTAGAAATAGACATGACACCTCAACATAAATCTTAAAGCTAACCAAGATCCTCAATCATCTGAAAACTTCTAGAATTTCCCTAGTTCACACTTATCCGACCTAGCCTCCTGTTCGGCTGAGTCCGATAAGGGGGGCAGCTGCGAACCCTCTATTTTGCACCTCTAAATGACCAACATTTGATCACAAACATATAAAATTAGACTGGGCTCAAATTCAATCAAAGACGGAGAAGAATGGGCCGAAAGACAAAATGCGGCAACCTGTAAGCCTGCTGCAGTAACTCACAACCGCCTCTATGGTTACCGCATAGGTCCTTGTGGTAGCTAATTGGCTATCATAGCCGACTCCGCGGTAACCACAGAACACGTTATGGTTACCGCAGCCGACCCCTCAGTTACCGCATCGAGTCCTTTTTAGAGTCCTACCCAAAAACTGTTAATTTTTAGTCCCAAACTCCTATAAATACCTTGCACCTCATAATAGCTAAAGACACAATTGCATGCTTTGATACTCTACCTAAAGCTTTTTAAACCCTATTCCTAAGCTTTCCAATCATCAAATCCCTCTTTCTAAACCTCTAAATCTCTAAAATCTCATTCCAAAACCTCCTCCATCACATAATACCTTATTCATAAGCTTCCCAATCATGTCAAACCTTATTCACAAGCCTCCTAATCACCTCAAGTTTTATTCTTAAGCTTCCTAATCAAGAAAAGGTCCAATTCAAGCCATTTCTTTCAAAGAGAATTCGTGGTTCTCAAACAAAGGTGATCCAAAGTCCCTCTAAGAAGAGTTCACACTATTTAAGAGTCCTTCTTCCAAAAGGAGTACTTGTGATATCCCGAGGCCAAGGTGGAACTTAGATCCAGTGCTAAGCTCGCTCCCTACGTTCCTTGCTGACATAAGCCAAAGGTAAAAGTTCTTTCCTTTTCCTTTTCAATTTCAATTTCAAGATCTAAATTTGAAAAAGATCTAATTTTTTCTAATTAAAATATGACCTAATTAACAAATCCCTCAAGCCCTTAAAATCAATCAAAACATGATAACAAAGGCAATGACTGAAAAGCTATTTTGTATTTAAGCCAAACTAATTTTTTATATTGTTTTAACCAAAACTTAGTCCCTTAACCCTCTTTGGTCATTCGAGGACTAGTGCCTTTCTTTGGGATAAATGGTATAATTTTGGAGTCAATCAAATTAGGTTTTTCCTTTGATTTTCCCAACTAAAATAAACAAAATTAAAGTGGCGACTCCTTTTGCAAATTACAACTTACAAAATACAATTTTCTGAACTCATAGCGAGTTCCAATCGTGATGTTTCTCCTAAATGGGCATTTTCGATTCCCTTTAGTGAATCAGATCAGGTGCTTGGGCGAGACTTCACATGTATGCATTAGTTCTTCGAGTGCATAAGTATTTGCTTAGCTTAGATGATAAGATATTTTTATGAATAGTGCTATGAAAAAGATGTGATAGAAAGTATATGGTTAAAAGTGTAAGACATCTACCACTGAATACCTTATAACAATTGAATGGTTTTGGATGTAAGTTACCTTCTTAAAGAATAAATTTTCAGCCACTAAGAATACTTTTAATTAATTCTTCTTCCTATATAAAGACCTATGGATCATTCTAAAATACATTTTCTTCATTTCTTCTCTTTTTTTTCACGACTTAATGTTATGCATTTTCTATCAAAATATCTAAGCCTTAGCCAGATTTTAGGTCTAAATTTGATATCCTTCATTTCATTTTTATTTCTTTCATGACTTAAATTTATTAATTTTCTATCAAAATCTCTATGTCCCATCCAAATTTCAGATCTAAATATGATTTTGTTCATTCCCTTTTTTTATCTTTAAAGAAATTAGTTGATCTTTATATTAAACCTAAGATCTAAATGGTAGATCATTCTTCTGACTTCTTATAAGAACTCTAGGTAGTTCTAGAGAGTAGATTTGTGGATATGGTGAGCTTAAAGATGGTTAATACCAAACTTGATGATGATTAGAGAGTTATCAAAGAGGCTATAACAAGTGAGATAAGTTATAAAATGTATTAATCCATGGTAGACCTACTTAAAATGTCTCTATTGATCTTTCCAATGATCTAACTTATATTTTGAATATTGTTATTAATATTTTTGTTATTATTGTTTTCTATTGATACGTAATTATTAAAAAAGAGCCTTTTGAAATGTTAAACTGAATGTTGTTATTAACGAGGTCATTAGGCTAACCTAATGTTTGTGATGATCATCCTACCATGCCACTACTTAGTCTTGACCACTCATTGACAAAACACTTTGACTAATAGGAGAAAATTCATTAGATTATGTGCAATAATAACTCAATTGATAGAGTTTTTAATATTATCAGTGATATTCATTTCTACCCTTTCTGTTTTTGAGACTTATAGGATTTATATTATTATCCCACCCATTAGATCTCTGTTTGCCCTTATGCACCAAGAAGGGGGGTTGAATTGGTGGGAAATTAAAAAATAGATAGAAAGAGATAGGGAAAGAGAATAAACACAATCAATTTTATAGTGGTTCGTTATTAACAAACCCCACATCCACTCCCCAATCTCAATGGGGTATTCTACTACTAGATGATGCTTACAAGGAGTTTCAAGCTCACTCCAAACTTACAATGTGTTTTCAATGGCTCACACACAACCCTTGTAAGTGTTTCCCTTAGGTTCACACTTAAACCTATGCAAGAGTTTTCTAATGGCTCACTCTCAATGCAATAATATGTGTTTTTAAGGCTAACATTCAACTCTTTGAGCTATTAATGCTCTTACAAAAACCAAATGATTACAATTAAGAGGTAAGGCTTTAAGAAATAAAATTGTAAAAGTTTGGCTTAAATGAAAGTTGTTGGATACTTTATGAGGGTCTTTGGAGGGGGTATTTGTAGCTTCTTCCCTCTAAATTCCCATTATAAAGAGATACCAAGAAGGATCCTCACAACAGCCATAATATCTTGCATTAAATGCATTAATAGAGTTGGGTCATGGTTGCTAAGCCTTTTTTGAGGTTGAGACTCAATTTTCACGGTTGCGACTAGTATTTTGCAGTCGCGATCTTCATAATTCACAATGGCTATATCACACATGGCATCTTCTCATTGGTTTTTCAACTATCCATTGGAAGCTCGGAATGCTGTATGAATTTCATAGTTGCGACTTCGAATCTGAAAAATGAACAATTTGCCTTCTGATTATCTTGGTTGTGAAATCATGATCGCGGTCATGAATTTTTTATCTTGGGCATGACTTAGAAGTCAACTTATATACTTTGAGAGATTTTGATTTCCTTTCAATTTCAATCAATAAATATGATATATTCTGCCAAACAAACACTTGAACAAATATTAGATGGCTTTCAATTTGATTGACAAAATCAAAATCAAGATTGAATAAATTTTGAAATAACTTAGGTCAACAATCTCCCCCTTTTTGATTTTGACAATCAAATTGAACTTAAATATAAAATAGAAGTTAAATGTAAAATAACATTCAATTCATTAAGAGTTCTCCCCCTCAATTTATGCAACAAATGACAAAAAAATATAAAATGGAGAACATATTCTCAAAGTTATCTCAAAGTTATAATCAAGTGATATTTATTTGAGTTTATTTAAGTTCTATGTTTCTCCCCCATTGGCAATTTCAAAAAGAAATATAGAAAAAATATATATTACAAAGGGAACAAAACAAAGAATAAACAAGATAAAAATAGAGAAAATAGATAATTGTATTAATTTGATGCCACATTACAATGCATGAAATACATAAGGAAGAAAATTTGAAACACGGCAAAAGAAACAAAATAAAGAAGAAATTTGAAAAAGAAAAAACTAAGAATCTCCTCCATATTTGGGTTCCTCTTTTTCTTCATGTGTCTCCTCCTCCTCTTCACTAAATTCCCAATCTTATAAGTTGCATTGAGGAAGACCCATATGACCTTGCATATCAAATATGTCATAGTGAATATAGTTTAGAAGGGAGAGTCTCCTCAAGATTTTATGAAGAAGTTTATTAGTTTTATCTTGAGGTTAAGATGGAGGGACAATAGGTGCTATTGGGGGTTCTTCCTCTTGAGCTTGACTAAGTTCATCTATCACAACTCTTGATCTTTTCCTAGTCCTCTCTTAGATTCCAACATCTCAAAAAATATAATCATATTTCCTTTCCTTTTCTCTCAATGCCTTGGCATTGATCATATATTGAAAGTTAATAAGGGATTTTTTAATTGGTCTTTGGAGAATGGCTATGTTGGGTGGAGTAAGAGCCCTAACATTTTTGGCTATTGTAGAGATGTGGGAAGAGAGTAGAATGGTGCCTTTTTTTTTTGTTGAAGAAAGGTGAAGAAATTGGTCTACTAGAAACCTAGTGGTTTGGATTGGTTTTCCCTTGACAAGACCATAGAAGAAGAAGAGATCTTTTTAGGAAACCTTTTCATTTTCATCCCCTCTAGCATTTGTGGTGAGAGTGACAATTTGATGAAGAAGCCAAATAGAAAGTGTTTTGATGTGTTTGGCTAGGGAGGATTTTGGATCAAATTTGGATTCAATGGAAATTTTAGTCCAAAAAGAGTTAAGGTGAAGGGAGAAATCATTGATGGTGTAGGCACCCTCAATTTGGAGACCAAAAATGTTAGCAAGATCACTAAGAGAAAGCTCATAGAGGTGACCAAAAAATCAGAAATCAATGGCATAATGGCCACGGGTAGGATGAAGTTTTTTGTGGAAAATAGGGTGGCAAGGAATTCCCTAGTTAGCTCATTATACCCATCTTCATCTACAAAAACAAATTGCCCCCACTCTAGATTTTTAAGGTAGCCAGTGATGCTATCCTCAATTCCTAAGGTTTTGAGACACACTAAGGAAGGTATTTCGAAGGTTAAGATGATTTTGTCTTGGATTCTTAGGAAATTTTGTTTTTCCTCTTGTGTAATTCCCCTCATGAATTCAAGAGGAGAGGGTTGTTGGGAGGTTTGAACTTCTTTTGCTTTTCTAAAGGGTCTTCTTAAAGCCATTGATGGAGAAGATGAAGAAAATAAAGCTTGAAAGAGAGAAAAGTTGGAAGAGGTTTGAAAATAGTAGAATTTTAAGTAGGAAGGAGTTTGGAGAGTTAGAAGATAGGCAAAAAAACTGAAATAGTAGGATATTTATAGACAAAAAATAGGTGAAAAATGGTCAAAAAATGGCTGGTTTTTGAATTAAATGCAAAAGTGTTCGTTCAAAAATGACTAGTTTTGAATGCTGTAAAACTCTAAGTCGCGACCGCGACTTTTGAAAACAAAAATTGCATCTGCGATTTGGCAATTGTGGGCAAGATTCTGAATACTGATAAGCAATGGTCAAAAATTTGAATTTCACAACAGTTATATATATGTAGCGACCGTGAATTTTGAAAAATCAGAGATTTGTGAAATATTTGATGAAGGATATGTGCAATGTAATTGGTATTATAACTCAAGGTTAAAATAAGTGCAATTATATATTTCATATACCAAGATATTAGCTAGTCATTGAAAAGAAACTAAAGCAATTAAATATACAAAAAATCAACCATAAAGCAACCAATATGCAACCGAAAAGTAACCATAAAGCAACCAATAATGCACAAAGTTAAAAACTTGATTTTGATTGAATTAAGAGTCACCTCAATTCAACATTAAATATAAAAATAACATATGAAATGTCATAAAATGCATAAAATTTTGATGTGTGTGAAAAACTATATGTGATTTTGAAAATCTAAGGTAATGAGCTCCCATCAAGCATACCAATTTCCCTTTTTATGAAATTTAATCTTTCTTCATTCAAGGGTTTTGTGAAAATATTAGTAAGTTGGTTAGTTGTATCAATAAATTCTAAAACAACATCACCATTTTGCATATGATCTCTTAAGAAATGATACCTAATGTCTATATGCTTACTCCTAGAATGTTGGACGGGATTTTTGGAAAGATTTATGGCACTTGCGTTATCGCATTTGATGGGAATGTGATCAATTCACTTGACCATAGTCCTTGAGTTGTTGTTTAATCCAAAGAACTTGAGTGCAACAACAACCTGCCGCCATATATTCTGCTTCGACGATGGACAAGGCTATCGAAACTTGTTTCTTGCTAAACCATGAAACTAAACATTCACCAGGAAAATGACAAGTTCCAGAAGTGCTCTTTCTATCGAGCAAGCTACTGGTATAATCCGCATTCGAAAAACCAATTATTGCAAAACATGAATTTCTAGGATACCAAAGCCCTAAATGCAATGTGCCATATAAGTACTTCAAAATTCTTTTAACCACATACAAATGAGATTCTTTAGGACAAGATTGAAAACGTGCACACAAACAAACACTATACATTATATTGAGTCTAGATGCCATAAGGTAGAGAAGAGAACCAATCATAACTTGATATTTCTTCTCATCTATAGGCTTACTCTTTTCATCTTTGTCAAGCTTAGTGAATGTGCTCATTGGAGTCTTACTACTTTTGCAACCATCCATACCAAACTTCTTGAGAAGCTCTCTTATATATTTGGATTGGTTGATGAAGATGCCATATTTGCATTGCTTGATTTATAGTCCTAGGAAGAACTTGAGCTCACCCATCATGCTCATCTTAAATTCCCTAGTCATACACTGGGCAAATTCTTCACAAAGATGTTCATTAGTAGCACCAAATACAATATCATCAACATAAATTTGAACAATTAAAGTGTCATTTTTGTGCTGTTTTACAAAAAATGTTGTGTCAACTTTGCCATTAACAAAATCATTTTTCAAAAGAAATGTACTTAGCCTTTCATATCAAGCTCTAGGAGCTTGTTTCAAATCATACAAGGCCTTGGTTAATTTAAAGACATGATTGGGAAGTTCATGATGTTCAAAACTGGGGGTTGCTCAACATAAACTTCCTCCTCAATAAATCCATTTAAAAAAGTACTTTTAACATCCATTTGAAAAAGTATAAAATCCATGGGACATGTATAAGCAAGTAAAATTCTAATAGCCTCTAATCTTGCTACTAGAGAATAAGTTTCATCATAATCAATCCTTTCCTTTAGGTTGTATCCTTTGGCAACCAATCTAGCCTTATTCCTCGTGATGAAACCATGCTCATCTAACTTATTTCTATAAACCTATTTACATCTAATAATGGGATGATCTTTGGGTCTAGGAACAAGTTCCCAAACTTTGTTTCTCTCAAATTGGTTGAGTTCCTATTGCATAGCAATCACCCAACTCTTATCATTAAAAGCCTCATCAATGGTACTTGGCTTAATTTGAGAAACAAAAGCAAAAGTATTATCTAAGGCTTTATAATGAGATATAATACTTACACCCTTAAATGGATCACCTATGATTTGCTCCATAGGATGATTCTTGGGCTATTTCCACTCCTTAGGAAGTTCTTGAACATCTTCCTCTTGTGGATTTGCTTGATCCTCATGATCTTGTTAGTTTTCCACTTGGTCTTCAACTTTCTTTAGAGTCTCATCTTGATCCAATCCAAGCTTTTCAAATTCACCTACAAGATCATCAAGAACACTACCTTTTCCAAGATCAAGTTTACTAGATTCATCAAATACAACATTCATGGACTCTTTAATTACCATAGTCTTTTTGTTAAAGACACTATAAGCTTTACTAATGGTGGAATATCCTAAGAAAATGCCTTCATTGATTTTAAAAGTAAATTTTCCAAGGTTATCCTTGGTATTTAATATGTAGCACTTGCAACAAAAAACTCTTAGGTATGAAATCTTGGGCTTTCTTCCATTCCATAACTCATAAGAGGTTTTATTCAAAATGGGTCTTTTAAAAACTCTATTTGAAATGTAACATAAAGTGTTAATGGTTTCTGCCCAAAAATAAGTTGGTTAACCATATTCATTAAGCATGGTTCTAGCCATTTCAATCAAGGTTCTATTTTTCCTTTCTACAACACCATTTTGTTAAGGTGTCCTAGGAGAGAAAAAATTATGTGAAATTCCATATTCAATGCAAAAATTTTTTAAAAAATTCTTTTTCAAATTCTTTTTCATAATCACTTATAATTGTGGAAATGAAATAGCCTTTCTCATTTTGAACTCTTTTTGCAAAACTTTTGAATGCATCAAAGGCATCACTCTTATGAGTTAAGAAACTAACCCAAGTGAATCTAGAGTAGTCATCAATAAGCATATAAGCATACATTTTTCCACCTAAACTAGCAACTCTACTAAGTCCAAACAAATCCATATGAATAAGTTGAAGGGGTCTAGAAGTACTTACAATATTTTTTGATTTGTAGGATGATTTGTGTTGCTTTCCCATTTGACAAGGCCCACATGTCTTTTCCTTTGAGAATTTGATCTTTGGAAGTCCTTTAACAAGCTCATTCTTGTAAAGACTACGAAGAAACTCCATGCTTACATGTCCAAGTCTTCTATGCCAATGCCAAGATTCATTGCTAATAGACATTAACACTTGACATCTTGGTTAGCCAAATAGTCTAAGTCAATCATGTAGGTATTGTCCTCCCTTTCACCTTTAAACACTACATTGTCATTAACTAAGGTGGTGACAATGCATGCTTTAGAGTCAAAGGTGATTTTATTATCCTTATCACATAATTGACTTACACTAAGCAAGTTAAATTTTAAACCATCAACCAAAAGAACATTTTCAATGAGGGAAAGATTATTCTTACCAATGGTGCCAATGCCAACTATCTTACCTTTGGCATTGTTACCAAATGTGATGTTTTCACCTCTCTTTTCTTTCAAATTTGTGAAGAGGCTTACATTTCTTGTCATGTGTCTTGAACATCCACTATCTACATGCCATTTGTTCTCCTTGGTAGTGGATTTGAGACACACCTACAAGAAAAGATTAATCATCTTGTTTTAGGGACCCAAATATACTTGGGTACTTCGGGGTTAGCCTTGGAAGGGTCCTCAAGCTTGAGTTGAGCTTTCCTTATATAACAAAATACATTTATATGACCATCTTTCATACAATAATGGCATTTGAGTTTTGATTTGAAGGTTTTCTTAGCCATTTTGTTAAAAAATTTTGGTCTTTTCACAACATTATTACATGAATGCATATAAGGGCAAGTACTATGTTGTGATTATGGATGTCTTTGAGCATGCCTTTTTTGATACATGAATGTATGGTTAACTCTTTGAGGCTTAGCTCTTGAGTCTAATGTAACCTTTTGAGTCCTTTTGGGACTTGGAGGTTTAATGAGTGTTTTCACTTCCTTGTGAATTACCTCAATACTAAAGGTTTGAGGAGTTGTAGCCTTTATGAACATAGTGGGTGAGGATGTGGATGGAGATGAGCTATTAAAGCCATGACCATGTCTCACAAAGGGTGGCCTTTATGATACAATAAGAGTATCCAAGGCTTCTTTTCCTTTGTGAAATTTTGAGATTGAGTTTCTTAATTCTTCAACCTCAATTTTCAAAGCATTGTTTTCTTTATATAAAGAATTAAAAAAGGAGTTTTTTGAAGTGATTTCCTCCAATGAACTTTTTAAGCTAACATTGGAGGTTCTCAAGCTTAAAACAAGTTTTTCTAATTCTTTAAAATTCTCCTCCAATTTAGAATGCTTTTCCTTAAAAAATTTCATTTTTGATTTATACTTTTTTCATTTCAAATTCATAGTTTTAATTAGCTCATCCTCATCTTGTATATCATCATCAATATCATCACAAGATTGAGAGTTAGAGCTTACCTCATTTGATGAGTCCTCTAAGGCTATGAAACATAAGTTTGCAACATCCTCTTCCTCTTCATCACTTGAGGAGTCATCATCCCATGTTGCTTTGAAGCCCTTCTTCTTCTTCTCCTTATCCCATTTCTTTTTCTTCTTGATGTTGGGACATTCTGTTTTTATATGACCTTGCTTACCACATTCATAGCAAGTAATGTCATTCTTTTTTTCTTTGCTTGAGTTTGAGTTGTAATTTGATGATGATCTCCTAAAGGGCCTCTTTTCTTTCTTTCTTCTCTTGATGATGTCTTTGACCCTTTTTAAGAGCATAGCAAGTTTTCATCATCATCATCTTCACTTTCCTCTGATTCACTTGAGCTCTCACATTCCTTTTTGCTTTTAAGGGAGGATTTGAGAGCTAAGGATTTCTTTTTCTCCTTCTCTTGATTCTCTTCCTTCTCTATCAATAGAGACATTTCTTAAATAAGGAGTTTTCCAATGAGGACATTGGTAGAAACCTTTCCAAGATCCTTGTTAGCTTTTTCTATGCCAACAATTCTAGCTCTATAATCTTTCTTTGGGAGAGTTTTGAGAATCTTGTAGTTTATATCATTCAAGGTGTATACTTTGCCCAATTTGTTCATGTTGGTGACAAGGGCTAGAAGCCTATTTGTCATGTCGGTGACGCTTTCATTAGGTTTCATCTTCAAGAGCTTATATTTAGTTGTGTACAACTGAATCTTTTTCTCCTTGACTTGCTTATTTCCTTCATGGTAATTTTCTAAATATTTCCAAATGCTAAACGCACTTGAACAATGATGAACTCTACCACATTCTTCTCTTAAGAGTGAACTAAGAAGAATTGCCATGGCTCTCTTATTTTCTCCATTAGCTTTTCTTTGTGCATCCACCCATTCTTCCCTAGGAACCAATTCTTCAACATCATCAACTTTTCTTGATGGAGGTTTCCATTCTTTGATTATGCAATCCCATACATCAATGACATCACTATCAAGATATAACTCCATTCTATATTTCCAATGTGCATAATCGGTACCATTGAAGTGTGGCTTAAGGTGATGCATCCCTTCATTGGCCATTTTGATATTTTCTCACACAATTAAGCTTAAAGAATAAGACCAAAGCTCTGATACAACTTGCTTGCCCTTATGCACTAAGAAGGGGGGTTGAATTGGTAGGAAATTAAAAAATGGATAGAAAGAGATAGGGAAGTAGAATGAAGACAATCAATTTTATAGTGGTTCAGGTATTAATGAACTCTACATCCACTCCCCAATCTCAATTGGGTATTCTACTACTAGACGATGTTTACAAGGAGTTTTAAGCTCACTCCAAACTTACAATGTGTTTTCAATGGCTCACACACAACCCTTATAAGTGTTTCCCTTAGGCTCACACTTAAACCTATACAAGAGTTCTCTAATGGCTCACTCTTAACCCAACAGTATGTGTTTTCAAGGCTAACACTCAACCCTTTGAGCTATTAATCATTTTACAACAACCAAATGATAACAATTAAAAGGTAAGGCTTTGAGAAATAAAAATAGAAGAGTTTGGCTTAAATGAAAGTTGTTGCATACTTTATGAGGGTCTTTGGAGGGCGTATTTATAGCTTCTTCCTTCCAAATTCCCATTATGAAGAGATACTAAGAAGGATCCTCACAATAGCCATAATATCTTGCATTAAATGCACTGTTAGAGCTGGGTCGCGATCGCTAAGCCTTTTTTGCGGTCGTGACTCCATTTTCGTAGTCACGACTAGTATTTTGTAGTCATGATATTCATACTTCACAAAGGCTATATCACATGTGGCATCTTGTTGTTGGTTTTTCAACTATCTATTGGAAGCTCAAAATGCTATATGAATTTCATGGTTGTGACTTTGAATTCACAGTCACGAATCAGGGATCGTGCCCTTGGTCACAACTGAGCTCACGATTCTCTCTGAGTCTCAAAGATGAAAAATGAACTATTTTCTTTCTAATTGTCTTGGTCGTGAAATCATGGTTGTGGTCGTGGTCGTGAATTTTCTGTCTTGGGCGCGACTCATAAGTCAACTTATATACTTTAGGAGATTTTGATTTCTTTTCAATTTCAATTAATAAATATGATATATTCTGCAAAACAAACACTTGAACAAATATTAGATGGCTTTCAATTTGATTGACAAGATCAAAATAGAGATTGACTAAGTTTTGAAATAACTTAGGTCAACAATCTCCTTTTGTTATGTTGTTGAGGCTCATTTGGGTTTGTGATATCATCCCACCTATAAGTACTCCTACTATTATTGAGACTTATGGGATTGTCATTATGTTTTACCCTAAGTTCTCTTATTGTTATATATGGTTTTGTCATGGCAGATGTACCCTTGGTGCTTATTTGTCATTGATATATATGTAATTTTCTTTGATAATATATATATACACACACAGAGGCACATACCCATACTTAAGAAAATAACAATTTTCCTTAATGTCTGTTTGTTCTTGGCACATGTTAATTATTCATATATATGTGTGTGTGTGTGTGTAAGTTGATTGCCTATAAGAAGACACAAGTACCTATGCATTTCATTATTTATTGAGTTACAACTCACCCTTTACTCATCTATGGTTTCAGGTAGGCTAATTAAAGAGGATGGGTACAAAGAGATTTTAATTTTGTGATCCTTCTCCCTCGAAGGTTCTAGTAATGTATATGTTTAAGACTAAAGTTTTGTAATGCAGATGCTAAAGTCTTTTTTTATTTTCTCAGTAGAAAGTAAAGGTTATTGTATGGAATATTTAATTGAGATAAAGTTTGAGTTTCCTTTTAATGCATAAAAATTGTTATTTTCTTAAGTATATGATTAATATGGTGATCGTTGCTACTTGATTCAAGTTTTTTTTTTTTTTTTTTTTTTTTAGTATTGGGTTCTATGAGTTTTCGATGGTCTTAAATCTACCCATGCCCAGGGACTGTCATACCAAGGATTTTGAGGTGTGATAATATTCCACTTCCTTCCTTTTTATAAAACATCAAGAAATAGTACTAAAATAAATATAGGGAATTAGTCACACATATGAAAAAAAATTAAGAACAAGAAACAAAAGTTAAAAAAGGAACTATAGTTAAGAACATTATGAGGTCTCGCCCGAGCACTGACCTAGTCCACTAGAGGGAACCAGGATGCTAATTTGGTTTTAGACTCACGATGGAATCCTCAAGTTCTGATTTGGTTGATTTTGAAAATAATTTTAGGAGTCGCTACTCTAATTTATTTTTAAATGGGAAAACTAAGGGAAAATCCAATTTGACTCCAATTTATTAATTGTTTATCGATAAAATCACTAGCCTCAAACCAGGTTTGCTTCGAGGACTAGGTTATTTGGTTTTAAATAATCCAAATTTGGCACTTAAGTTTAATTTAACTTGAAAATTGATTTCATGAATGACATTAATAATTGCAAATAAAATGCATGGTATGGCATAAGATGGATGCATAAAGATTAACGAAACAATAAACATTTACAAATAAAGGAGAGTGTTCCCTTTAATCTTTAAAGATTTAGGAGAACCACATAGTCACTCCTTAATTAAGATAATCACATTGATAGAAAAAATGGGATGCCTTCTCTAGCTCTTATGGGATTCTAGGAAGACCACATATTCCCTTACAAATATTGTAAAAAAGATAACTAATTTAAGAAAAATAAGGAAAATAAGCTTAATTTAAAAGAAAATTGGATTTGAGATTTAGATTTAAATTCCAAACATGCCTACGTACCCCGTTTGAATAGAGATCAAAACCCATGTAGTTCATTCCACGATTAAGTGGAGGGGTTTACAAATTGATTAAAATGATTTTTTAGGTTTGGTGAAAATACCTTGGATTTTGATGGATGAGATAGAAAAAGTGTTTTGCCGGATCGAAATTCCATTTTATCGGACCGGACAAATGAGTTGATTAATAATTAAAGAAAATGATGGATGGGTAAATTAATTAATTAAAATAGTGGATGAGTTGAAAAAAGGGATTTTTGATTTAATTTTAAAAAAGAGTAATTAATTAATTAAAATAGGGGATGAGTTTAAAAAGAGATTTTTGACTTAATTAAAAAAAGTAATTAATTAATTAAAAAGATTAATTAATTAATCAGCTTGTAAGTGATTAAAAAAGGATTTTTTAGTTAATTAGAAGGATTAATTAACTTGATTTTGGGTGAAAAAATAATTAATTAAAATGATTAATTAATTAATTAGAGAGTGGATGGAGGGAGAAGAAGAAAGAAAGTTGATAGATAGCTATCAATATCAATCTTGGTGTGTAGAAATGAGGAAATAGGGAAGCCTATTTATAGGCAAATGGGGCTAAGGGTAGTTTAGGTAACGAAAATGTGAAAAGACCATGGAGGGTAGGGTAAAAAATGGCTGAAAATTGGATTAAAAGGGGTAGAAGAGTCATTTTCCGCGCGTGGGGCCCACTGGAGACAAAAAAATGTAAGACCTGGCGCGGTGCCGCACTAGGCCTGTGCGGTGCCGCATTAGGCTTTTGCTACGTGCCATAAGAATGCTGTGTGGCACCGCACAAATTTGACGTGGCGCCGCATGCCTTCCATGCGGCACGCCATATGGCATGGCACGCTTCCCAAGATTTTCTTTTTTGGCCCATTTTTTAGAGATTTTTAGATCAATTTTTGAGACTTCTATGTCAGTTTCTGGGAGTTATAGAGCTCAGAAAAATTATTGATCAGTGTTGTTAGGATCAAAATTAATTTTAGAACATTTGAACAGTCAGTCTGAGATAGAATCTAGTCAGTTTTAAAAAAAATACTATTGGATACAAAAGGTCTGGTTAAGGTAAGAAAGGCTTCAAGTTGTGCCAAGAATGCTCTGGTTAGTTCTGGGAAGTTCGATGTTAATTTTGAAGGTGCTGAAATAAGGGTTCACAAACATGTGTTGCATCCCAATAAGCACTTATTTATAGTTAATAGCTTGATACAACTATGTGTTTATCAATGAGGTAATATGCAAAATGCATAATCTTAATAGTTGGAGAAAAATATATCTTCACCAACTTGAATGAGTCCAATCATCTTGATTTGAGCTTGCATGGAAAAATTTTTGAGACAAAAAATATTCAACAAATTACAAAGAGACTCATAATTTTCAAAAGCATTCCAACAAACTCTTTTTTTTTTGCTCTAAATCTTCTCAAGAAAGTGGGATAGGAAGGTAGATGTTTAGACTCATGTGTTGGTGTTTGGTCAATTGAAAGTGGCGGATAAAGCTTCCTTTTTTCCAACTCCTCAAATGGATACTTACTTTGGTATGGCACATGTGGTGTAGCATTCACCAATGGAACAACTTTTGCAAAATTTTCATGATCTTCATTAGTTGTAATGTGCACCAAATAATATTTAAGAAGTTCCTTTGGATATTCTTTTTTAAACACCTCTTTATTCAGGAGCTCATAAATTACATAAGTTTATAGCAATTATCTATGGAGGATGAACCTTTAATAATATTGGATAAATTAAGCTTAACTTCCCCTTTTGTCCTTGCTTGAAATATTCTTTTGATCAATTATTTCTTGCACATCACTAATCACTTCTTCATCATCTACCTCTTCCAATTGCCCAACATTACTCAAAAGAAATTTCCAAGCATTCTTTCTCTCAAAAGAAATTTCCAAGCATTCTTTCTAGGATTTATTTCAATTTCGATTGACAAGTTACTATTGCCTCAAGTATTTAATGAATTAGCCAATTTTCCAATTTATACATCAAAATTTGTATTTGTAGCTAACTATTTGATCTATCATATCTTCCAATCTTTCAAATTGTTTTTCCATCTTCTCAAATCACTCATAAGTAACATTGATAAATCTTTCCAAGGTGGCTTCCAATGATAATTTGCTGTTTGGGATGGTACATGGTCTTGAAAATTATCCTAATAAGGATGCTACAAATTATTACTTTGATTGGATTGGTTTTGCTATTACCATTTTGAATGATCACTCCACCATGAGTTGTTTATATAGGAATGATGTTTGCTTTGTATATTAGTACTCAAAATTCAAATGATTACCTCCACACAAATCACAACTCAAAGATAAATTAAATAAAACATTCACATTAATCTAATCAAATAAGTTAATGAAAGCATCAATCTTAGCATTTAACTTACTAAAATTGTCCTCATCATACATACTTGTGACTTTATTAGGTATTGTTCTCTCATTGTATCATTGATAATTGTTGAAAGCCATATTTTTTTCCCTTTTTTTTAATAGAAACCTACAAAATAACAAAAAAAAAAATGCAAAAGAAAAAAAAGATGAAATGAAATGAAATCTAATGTAATAAATAAAATCTTTGGTATTGATATTGACAAAGTCGCCTTACGTGTTAAAAACTTGTTGCATTAAATTTGCAAGTGCATAGGTCATTAACAAGTAATAAAGTAGTGAAGTAGAGTGTCAATCCCACAAGACAGGATTGTTAAGTACCAAAATTAAAATTTTCTTTATTATTTAGAAAATCAAATATCAAAAGAATTTAAAGTAAAATTAAACTAAACTAAAACTAGAATATGAGAATTAATTAAATGGAATTTAAAACAAAGATATGAAAAGTCTAGGGTTAAAATTTTCTTTATTATTTAGAAAATCAAATATCAAAAGAATTTAAAGTAAAATTAAACTAAACTAAAACTAGAATCTAAGAATTAATTAAATGGAATTTAAAACAAAGATATGAAAAGTCTAGGGTTTACATTTCATCAATTGTCTACCTATGAATTGTCTCAAATTGAATTGATTGGATGTTTATCTTATTATAATTAATGATTATGTTTCCCTAAATTATATGATGTTCACTCTCAAGATACAATATATGTATTTATGCTAACCGTATATCTACTCTCGTAATCATAGGCTATCAATGCAAACCCATTAAATTTTATAGAAATCCTTTTAACAATCATAAATTAGTGTTCTTATTTTTAAGCAACACATATCCTAGGTCTAATGTCCTAATGAACTAGTATTATTCTATAACAACCCACACCCACCCTAGGAATTTTCGTGATAAATTGCTTGAATTAGAATCTATAAGGTTAAGTGTGTGCTTGTGTGAATGTTTGTGATCTAAGTGATTGATGGCTATGTGGCATATTAAATTAATTTTAATATGCATAATATGTGTTGCTATTGTGAAATAAATGACTTACATGAAGTGCATTTGCATAAAAGAATTTATTTTAAATAAAATGAATGTTCATGTATAAAACAATTTTTAAGCATAAAATAATTTTATGGGTATTTTTAAAATATTTTTAAATAAATATTTTGAGGGAAATATTCCAGAATTAAAAAAGAAAAATATTATTTTTATTTCTAAACACTTCAGCCGAAATTTTTAAAGAAAAAGGCCCAATACCTAAAAGCCTACTACACAAAAATGCTCCTAACTTATTTCATTAAGGGTAATAGTGGAAATTTCACTCCAACCCTAATATATATTCAAATTTTTGGCCAGCAAGGGTTTTCCAGCAGCCACTCCCTCATTATTTCTGTATTCTGGCAGAAAAACCTCTCAAAATAATTCTCTCTACCGAAATATCGAAAACACCTTACCGTTTCGCGATTTCGTGACTGTAATTGTAAGTTTTTAATCTCTTTCGATTTCTAAACTGTTTTCTATGAAATAAATTATGGGAAAATTATTTTGAACTATTTGATTACTGATTTCTATAGATTCAATTCTGTTTGAGTGAATTTTTGGGAGAGAAAATTTATTTTCTACCGAAAACACGATTCTTTCCGCAAGATTTCACCAAAGGTGAATTCTATAACTTAAAATCACAATTTTATTGCATAGACATCATAAGGGGGGGGGGGGGGGGGGGGGGGGCGGCGATTTGTGTTTATTTGCATTCTAAACTGATTTTTGATTTGTTTTGATGAAAAATATTGCATGAAATAATATTTTTGTATATTTTTGTGATGACCGAAAAGTTTCAAAAAACAAAGGAATTCAAGATTTTCGTGTTAGGATTTGGAAATTTGAAAATTATATTCTTTCATGAATACATGGCTGCTGATTTGTGTGAATTGGTGTTCTAATGTGATATTTGATTTGTTTAGATGAAAAATAATGACTTGAATCATGTGTCTGTTTATCGCTGAAATAAACGAAATACGCGGAAAGCACGGAAACTCATGATTTTTCACCTAAGCCTTTGAACTTGGAATTTTTTTGTATAAACCTTACCTATGGCTGCTGATTTGTGAGATAATGTGTTCTAAACTAATATTTTCAATGATTGAATGAAAAATAATGGTTTAAACAACCTGTTTGCATATTTCTGAAATGACTGGAAAATACCGAAAACAAGAAAACTCATGTTTTGTGCACTATAATGCAAAAGATTGAATTTTTTTTATATCAATGGCACCAATAGTGGCCAATTCTTATGGATTTAAGTTCTAAAATGATTTTTGTTATGTTTACATGAAAAATCTTAGTTTAAACCATGTTTTTGCATATTTTTGAAATAGACGGAAAACATGAAAAGAAGAAGAATTTGGTTTTCACCTTAAGGATGCATTCGGCCTACATGAACAATTGTGTCTAAATGTTTATAAATTTAATGTGATGTGTTTTGATGATTGTTGACATGTATGTATGTAAAGTAGATGATGAAAATTGCATGTTAATTAAAGGTATGATCCTAGATAAACTTAAATGTGTTTTGGTATACTTAAGGTATACTTAAGGTATCTTGATATCATATTGTGGTTAGAATGCAAATGTGATTGAGGGATTTGGAATTAGATGTCATGATGACTTGATGATAAATATATGGTTATGAGTTAATGAAGTGAAAGAGATCATAAGAGTTAAGCATGACGTTTGAAGGATTAATTATTAAGCTGACATGTATGAAAGTGTAAAGTGAATTAAGATGATTGATACGTGAATTAATATTGGGATAATGATAATGTGATGACCTTAAAAAAATATTGATATGATTGCAATGTATTTTCATGTGAGCCTATAAGGCCTAAGTATGCAAGACTTTTAAGTCAACGTGATATGTGCAAGTGATGAGTACACCTATGAGTGAACTCTAATGTGTATGCTATATGTGTATGGGTAGTTATAGGATAGGAACATCATGAGTAAATAAATACTAAGTATTAAATCAAATATTATGTTAGAGTTTGAGGAGCCTTAGAAGTGTAAAAAGGACTACGAGTACTAGGAGCAAAGGAACCCTAAGGTGAGTAAACACTATGACCATGCTACATGCGTGAGTAAACGCAATGTTCTTGTTACAAATGTGAACAATATCATGTTGTGCTTTAAGAATGTGATATATTGATATGTGAACCTTTATGAGCTTTGAAACCCAAGTTCTTTCCATTTTCATTTTATAACATGATTTCTTTGTTAAGCTTAGGTTGCTAAAGGACATTTGGTCCAAAACTATTTTGCTTATTCGATGAGAACATTTTTTGTGATAAACACCCTAACATGTGTTCTTTCTGGAGCTACACTTTTATTGTATTATTGTTGTAAGCCAAACTACTATTGTTATTGAAATACATGTTATTGTTGCCATATGTGATATTGTTAATTGTGTTTACCAATAGCTCTAGCTATGGTACCTTTACCCTTTATGCAGAATCCTCGTGCCGATGCGGGTAATCATCGAAACCTATGCACATGGTCTTAACTCGATGGATAGGGGTAGTGTATCCACCTCAGCTAGAAGGGGCAGTTCTAGCCGTGGAGCCTGATCAGTTTCACACTTTATAAGTGATGGGAGTTGGAATTTAGCAAAGGCCACCTCTCTTCGATGTGTTTAGAGTGGATTGAGTAGTGTCTCCACTCTATAAGTGTTATAAGTGTGATTTCTGCAAACTTGCTAAATTGAACCTTGCTTAAAATGCAACCTGATTCATGAGTTATAAACCATGAACTATGTGTATAAGCTATGTGTTTCCTTTCAAAGGAATATGTAATAATGTATGAGCCTTTTGTTTACTCATTGAGATCATCTATCTCACCCCTTTTCCTTGTGTGGTTCCAGGTGAGCAAATGTGAGGAGGCAAGGTGATGGCTCAAGCATCTTACTTCGCTTGGGGAATTCCTTGTCTGAGTTATCAATAATACTATGTTATGAAGTCTTGTCTTTAGATGCTCCGGGAATGTTAATTGATACTTATAGAGATTTATATTATTTTCCTTATGGAATTTATATGTAATGATTTACTTTAAGTCTTCCGTAAATTATGGTATTTATCTAAATGTTTTAAATGAGTTAATGAAAGAGGTTCGGTAAGATCCTAGGCATGATTGTTATGTGTTAATGGGTTCTACAGGAGTGGGTGACCTTATGTCTTTCCATGTTCTAGGACCGTCGTATCTCATAAGGTTGGGATGTGACATATTCTTTCACTCTTGCTACTTTATACAATACCTTAAACATAAAAATAGTGGTAAATTATTTACAAGAATTAAACCCTAACACAATATGTTAATTGTCATAAGCAATTCCCATTTCAACCATTTCAAAGTTAAATCAAAATATTGCATTTAAAACCCTAGATAAGAATTTAGTTAATCATTTGATTAAAGAAGAAGACAAAGTATTAATTGAATAGAAAATAAACAATCGAAACAATGTATTTGAAATAAAGTATAAAGTTTAGAAAAACTCTAGCAAAAAGAAGAGAGAAGCCCAAAATCTTGAATCTACCTCCATGCTTGTGAATTTTCAACTCCATTGCAAAAGCCTTTAAGAAATAAATCTAATATAAGAGAAATCTAAAATTAAAGAAGAATTAGAGATTAGGGAGTATCTCCCTCTTCCTTCTTTATAAAAATTAATAGAAAGCTTATATTTATAAAAAATTGAGTTTAAGGAGGTCTAAAAGTCCTTAAAAATCTATAAAATCAAAGTTCTAACTTGAAGTTACACACAAGCAAGCTGAGATTTCACAAAAGAAAAACAAAATTGCATGCTTTTCAAATGGTGCATGACCATGCACATCACTCTTGTATGGTGGTGCATAATTACAACTCAATTTTGGAGTCAAAAATAATCCAAGAAACCCAAAACTTAAGTGTATAACCGTACATCATTTAAACCTTCTATATGCACTATAAAATCCATGGATGACCTTGAAAAATATGTATGGTCATGCATGACCAACTTGCACTATAATGAATTTTTTTATGCTCTTCTTTTGCACTTTTTGCTTCTATCTTACTTTTGATTTCATTTCAATTGAACTTCAACCTCTTGAATTCCTCTTGAATATAAATCTTCCAAAGAACTTATGAATACTTGAAACAAACTATAAAAATAAAAGGTTAACAAATAAAAGAAAAGAAAAGAAAAATGATACATTAGATGGATTAATCTTAATAAATGCTCTTTTTATTATCACACTTCATGCTCATCAATCTTTAATGTCAGACACTTGCTGAAATAGAGAGTCTATCATTTCCATTTCTTTTTCCTAGAACTTGTATAAAAGTCCAACAAAAGCTACCTAACTATCCATCTATCCTCAAACTTGTCAGCAACAATCTTTACACTTTAACTTGTAAACTTCCATCACTTACCAAGTACTTGTAACAATTGTAATGGACATTCATAATCTATAACAAATTATACTTTGCTCTCTATCTAAAATTCTTGAAATTTAATAACATTCATTCAAAATGGTAATGAGTGGTACTTTTTCCTCTGAAAGAAAACTCTTGAAACTACATTAGCTTAAAAGTCTTTATAATTAACAAATCCTAGGATGCTACATTCTGGTTATCAAGATGTCATCAACATATGATAACATAATGACAAACTTGTACTTTGACATTTTCATTTACACATAATGGTATTCATCTATCATAGTGAAATCATTTGATTTAATTGCATTATGAAAGCAAATGTACCATTGTCTTGAAGCCTGCTTAAGACTATAGATTGACCTCATCAATATGCAAACCTTATGTTTTTTACCTTCTCAGAGTTAGGCTTCAATAGTCTAAAGAGGGGCAAATTGGTCTTTTTTTAATTTTCTAATTTACACAAAGTAGCATTAATCTTCAAATGAACTTTTTAAGTGTAAAATAAATATTTGAAAATTAAGAGTAAGAGGTAGCATGCTTAAGAAATCATAGTAACACAATGGATTGGAAAACTAGAGTAAGATAGTATTTAAACAGACATCTAGATAAGATCTAACTGCCTAGTGATCAAAGTTATACATCCAACATAACATAGGAATTATATTGGTTTTTGTTGCTATATCCATTATATGAATATTTTATATTGGAACTAAATTAAAAAAAAATTACGAGTGAGGTAATTAATTTAAACTATAAATGAATCACTTTATGTCATTAGAATTGGCAAAAGTGGACTTAACTTATTAAATTCTTTTTATACGATCATTAGATGAGTATGAGAATAGAAAAGAGAAAAATGGCACAATGATTTATACTAGTTCAACCCTCTAACCTACATCTAGTCCTCAAAGCAATCCTCTTTGAGATTTTATCTCCATTAGGCAACTTTGCTAGCTGTGAGGCCTCGCCCTAGCACTAGTCCGATCTGCTAAAGGGAATCGAAATGCTCATTTGGGAAAAAACTCATGAAGAAGCCCTCGACTTATTTTGAAAATCATTTAGAGTTGCCACCTTAATTTATTTTTATTTTGGGAAAATATAAGGAAAAAACCCATTTGACTCCCATCATTACCCAAAGGAAAAAGGTCACTAGCCTTGAAACTAAAGAGGATTCGGAGACTAGGTTTTCAGTTTAACAAAATATGTTTGGCCAAGTAATATAAAAGTAACTTAAAATATATTTCATGAATAAGTAAAATGCATGAACAACTTATAATATATCATTAATTTCAATTATAAATACAAATAATCCAAGGTAAGATTAATCATTACAAATAAAATTCTAAAACATAGGGGATACCTCCTCTAGCCCTTATGGGTACTAGGAAAGTCACACATTCCCCAAACTAATCCTAATAATAAAGCAAAGCAATAAACACAAAAGTAAATGAAGAAGGTGATAGGAGGATAGTTGATTAATTTTAATTGGATTCAATGCCTGAACCAAGCATGCCTACGTATCCTTTTAAATAGGAATCAGAACCCACGCAGTTCTCCCTTCTTGTGAAAAGGTTAGTTTAGCCTAGCCACTTTATCATGTTTTGATTGATTGATTAAAAGAGGGTTGAATTAATTAATTAACTTAATTAATTACCAAAGTTGATTAACTAGCAACCTAGATGCACCAATTTAATTAACTAACTAAAATAGACAATAATCAAATAGAAAGGAATAGGAAGATTACCTTACGCTTTCACGGCTTAGGGAAGTAGGGCGGATGGAGCAGACGACCGGATCGCAATTCCACCTTCTCCATGCAAAAGACATGAGCCTCAGACCATCGGAATGCAACTTCACCTTCTCCACACGACAGACACAAGCCTTGGGCAAGAGACTTACCTCGAATAAGCTTGGCATAAAGCCTTAAACTAGTCAAGTAGGAATCAAGGAGAAACCACTCAACGTGCTTTGCAAAGCAAGGAGCAAAAACAAAGCAATTTACTTGAAGTTATAGCTTTTTAAGCCTCCAAGTCTGTGTGTCTTGAGAGTAGAGAGGCCACCTCTATATATAAGGGGAAGAATGAAGCATAAAGACTCAATTTTCCAATATGAGATCAGAGGCACACTGTCAGTGCTGCACAAGCCTTTGTGGCACCATAGAAGCCTTTGCAGAAGTGTCACAGAGATCTATGGAACACTGTAAAAGGCTCTGCAGCAATGTTGCAGAGCTGTGCGGTAATGGGCTGTCCTTCACCCTTTCTGCTCGTTTTCACCCGTTCTTACTCATTTCTTATCTGTTTTTCATGATTTCAGTTGCGTTATGCTCGTTACTAAGTTTTGAATGATTTGATGATGATTAATGAGGCTTGATTGATTATTTTCCTAATTGAATGGTCTATAATTTTGAGAGGTGGAGAATTAAGGGTTCACAGTTGCCCCCCTCATCAGGATTGCTTTGTTTAGTAAGCGGTTCTGATAAGTGTAAACTTTAGAATAAAGAAGATGCCCCTGGTATATTTGGAAGTGAAGAGAATGCCCTCAGTGTATTTGGAAGTGAAGAGGATTCTAATAAGTATGAAATGAAAAGGATGCTCTTAGTATATTTGGAAGCGAAGAGGATGCCCCTGATATATTTGGAAATGAAGTGGATGCCCTCGGTATATTTAAAAGCGGCAATTCCTATCTGGTAGGAAAGATAATGACAATCCTGTCTAGTAAGATCTGAGAGTAATATTCCTATCTAGTAGGAATAGCAAAGTATTGGTCCTTTTTGGTAGGTGCAATCATCCTTTCTAGTAGGATTGACAATTTATCAGCCTTGTCTGGTAGGCATAGAATGTCTATCTATAATTACAAAAATCTTTTATATGTTATATCTTGAGTAATAGTGGTCAAATGCTTCAAAGAGACTATTGCGATCATATAAAAACTTGCTATTCTAAATTCTGACTTGGAACGGGTTCACTATAGCATTCCCGTATGAAAAGTTACTATGCAGAAGGTACTATATAAAGGCGTGCCACCTTTCACTTTTTGCAACTTTTCTCATTTGTCAAGTTTTGCTTCTCTCTCTAAAAAACCATTCTCTCTAACTTCTCTCTAAAATGGCTTCTCCTTCTAGTAGTCGCCATACCAGGAGCTATCAAGTACTAAGGCATTATCCCAACCTGGTGGACTTACTGTAGGAACTGGAGCACCATGTGTCTTGTACCGGCGTTATGGAGGTATTTACCATTTTACCCTTCTTTCCTGTTGCAATGTTAGTTCATAGAAAATATATGCATGTAAAATAATTTTTTTTTTTTACAAAGACTACCACCATTAGATTGAGAGGCAATAGATCAAATTTATCTGCCGTCTCTACTTACCTGGAGACTTATCCCCGAGTTTGAGGGTTAATTGAGTTGTCTGGATTGCTAGGATTTTTATCCTTGGATTATACCTGAGAGGGTAATATTCCTTTGCTACGAGCATTGGTAGAGAGGTGGTGGGATACCACAGACACTTTCCACTTTCCATGTGGGGAGATGACCATGACCCCTTTAGACTTAATGATGTTAGCTAGTCTGCCATTTCGACCGCGAGCCTTAGAGCTTAATCCTACTTTGACTTCTAACTCATCAGAAGCTATGGTTAACTTATTGGGCATTGACCCTCCCTGAGGTGATCCACATGTCCCCCATTCTTGGCTTCGAGGATAAATTGATATTTATACTTATACTATGGGGGTCATTTTGGATGAGCAGGCTGCCGCTTGTTGATTCTGATGATATTACGTTGCTCATTCTACCACACTCGAAGGGATACCATTGATCTGAACATTATGCGCTCACTGGAGGATCTATCCATTATTGGGGACTTTGATTGGTGAGGTGCAACTTTATGCATGATGTACAAAGAGATGTCTGATCTATCTCGAGGCGTGTTCGCTGCTTTAGGAGGGACTCATATCATCTGGGAGGTATGCCTCTATCTTTCTACTTCTGTCTTGTACCCACTATCCCTGTGTATTATGATCATTTTCTTTTATGCAGTATTGGGCCTATGAGCACTTACTTTTTCTTGCTCCTGCTTTGAGGGATCGTATAGTGAATCATATCCTAAGCGGCTATCTTTGGCGGACTTAAAATTGCCATCATCAAGAGAGATATGATTTTCATCATATCTGAGATTTCTTCTCTCGTTTAGTATCATAACAGGTATGCATACATGCTTGGCTCATCATCTTTATCACTCATTCTGACATTATATTTTTCTTCACTATTCTTTTTCATAGGTTCAGTGGTTACTTTTTGCTGACAAGCTTCATCACTCCATATCATGAGCCTGGTGTGGCTTTATCTTCTTGCCGCTTTCTTTTGTGTTTCCGCACTGATTCCATATTTTACCTTGGTGAGAGAGTTCGCGGCTATATTACAGGAGAGAGGATTGTCCCGGCTGATCCTTTCGCTGAGATGCGATATGGATCATGCATCCTTGATAGTTGAGCCTTTCTTAGATCTTGACAGTGACTATAGGAGCTTTTGCATGCATCGCCTACTACCTTGCATCCCATTTCTTCTAGGACGAGCCCATTCTAGCTATAGATCTTCTACCACAAGATCAGTTCATGCTTATGTTGCTAAGAGGAGTGGTGGTCCAAGGTCTGCTGCAGATGCCCCTTCTGATAGGGCTGGAACGAGTGAGCAGATGAGTTTTCTCACCTACCAATGGGCAAGAGAAGACTTGAATTACGTTTCTGCTGATCACGATTTGGTTAGATATGAGATCCTTCTTGACCTCCTTGTTGATTTCATCCCATTTCCAAATCATGTAGGCGAGGTATATGATTCTATCCCCCATTCTGAGCTTGCTTTCTGTCACTTAATGTAGTTTCTTACCCATTCTTTTCCTTATGTAGATCCCTAAGGATTGGGCTTGCCATAACTATGAGATGGTTCATCGCTTGAGGACAGCCTTGTCTGGACTCTCACTCTAAGTGGTCGTGATGAGGGAGATGATACAGATCAGAGGAGGAGACATAGGCGAGGCCGACATTAGCTTTCTTCCTATTATGCAAATGTTATGCTGACTGTATGCATGACTATTATGCATGTATGCGTGTTGATGCAAAACTTGACTCATGTTCTATTTTATTACTATGATGTATGGATGTTATGACTTGATTATGTAAGGGTTTGACTTATGTATGTTATGGATGCATCTGTTCTATAAATGAATGTGTAATAGGGCTCCACCATCTTTCCCTTTTGCTCTCTTCCCTATTTTTTCATCAAATTCCCCTTAAATACTTCATGATTTGTGCAAAGGAAGGGTCGCGGTAGCTTGTGGCGACGTGTGGCAAGGGTGCCGCAACTGGCTGCCCTGTACAGTGCTGTAAAGCCTTGTGTAGCTGCTACAGAGAGGCTTGTGGCACCGCATAGGTGTTTGTGGCAGTGCTGCAAAAACACATGAGGAAGCCCACATTCTTCTGCGGCAATCCCAATGAAAATCTTTAATTTTCTCCTATATATACCCCTTTCATGGTTTAGAAATCCTCATAATGCAGCTCAACTTTTATAGCACTTTTCTTGCTTTCTTCTCTTTACTTTTTTCTCATTTTTTTCCTCTAGTTTGCCTTTTCCTTTCATGCATGGAACCCTATTTTAGCCATTTAATGCATTTATGGACCAAAAACCTTGAGCAAGTGGAACGCATTAACTTAGGGACTTTTGGTATTAGTGCCATGCTAACCTTAAGGGGGGTTCGATTAGACTGGGACTTTTTGAGAGCTTGTCTGAAATTTTGGGATCCTGAAGTGCATGTTTTTAGATTTGGGGCTAGCATGGATGAGATGTGCCTTACCTTTGAAGAATTTAGTGTGTTACTAGGGTATAATCTTGAGGCTGACTTGGTTGTCCTTGTACTGAGAGTGGGGTATTTCAATTCATTTATGAGGCTCTTGGGATTGGATACTACAACTACTAGCCTTCTGGTCATGAATGATTAGGTGGACCTGACTACTATAATTATCGAGTTTTATGATCCCTGAGGTTTTGAGGATAAGGAATGGCAGGATTATCGAATAAATGCTTTGGCTTTCTGTCAAACTGCGGGATATCTCTTTATAGGTTCAACTGCTTAGGGGGACATTAAAGCAGTCGAACTGATTTTTTAGATGGCCGAAGGTCGCTCTATAGCTGGGATCATCTTAGCAGAGACAATCCTTAGTTTGGATCGAGCTTACAAAGTTGATGGGCTTTGGTCTGTGAGTTAAATCATTTTGCAGGTATGCTTTTCCTCTTCCTTTTCTTTTCTCTTTCCCTTTTTCCTTCTTACTTAGCTATGTTTCCACACAGATTTGGCTAAGGGATCATTTGAAGGTGGTTGCCCCTCCTGCTAAAAAGGATTACTCGACTTCATGGTATTGATCTCACACTATAGTGAGGAAGTTTAAATCTGAAAAGGAATGGACTGAATGGCTGTTTAAACTTGACCCTCAGGAATTGCTATGGCTTTGTCCTTGGTATAAGATCAAGAAGTTTATGACTATGAGTTACGGCTATAGGATGGTTTATTTGCTGGGTTTGCATATGGTGACATTTTACCAAGGAACAAAGGTGATGCGCCAGATGGGTCATGCACAAGGAGTGCCTCTAGAAGGAGCTATCTTTGAATCTACCTTCATCTCTCTCACTATGGCTAGGGCTGTTACCAATGGATGGGCATGTAGTTTTCATATTGTTCTTCCATCTCATTGCTTTGATAAGATAGAGGCTTACACTTTATGGTGGATTGCTACATCTTAGCCATCAGAAAAGATAAGGGGGGTGGCTTTACTCAAAGAAATAGAAAATGATACTTATGTGGAGGGAACTATTGACGATTAGGAGATCTATTATTTAAGGCTTTAGGCAGAATTTTTGATTTCTTGTTTTAGTGAATAAGACTCTTAGTTTTGTCTTAAATCCAATTTTGAATAAAACATCATTTTTTCCTTTTTTCTTTTCTTTTTTTTTATTTTTAATATCATCATCATCATCATTATTATTATTATTATTTATTTCTTTTTTTTATTGAAATAACAAAATTTGGCACAAAAGAAAATTTATTAATGATTTGGATTGCACCCACCTAATGAGGGCTACCTATGTATCTCTTTACACAATTTATTTCTATTACACACTATTCTTTATTATTTTGGAGAATCAGGTCCACATAGTTTTAGTTATAATGCATCATTACACAAAGTATTGCTTTAATTGATCCAGATTACAAGGGTTGGAGAATTCGATTCCATCCAAGTCCATAAGAATGGCACCTCCACCTGACAGGATGCATTTAAGTACATAAGGTCCAGTCCAGTTTGGTCTGAATTTGCCTCTAGGGTCATGCATTAGGGCTTGGATTTCCTTTAAGACTAAGTTTCCTTCTTGTAGTCCCCTATCCCTTACTTTCTTGTTGAAATGTCAGGATAACTTTTGTTGATAACCTTGTAGTCGATACAATGCATCCATTCTCTTTTTTTGCAATAGCATTCAGCTGATCATGATAGCTTTTAATCCATTCTATCTCATCAATTTGACTTTCTCTCATAATTTTGGTTGATATTATTTCCACTTCGATCGGCAGGACAACTTTCATTCCATATACTAATGAGTAAGGAGTTGCCCCAATTGGTGTGCGGATGAAAGTCCTATATCCCCACAGAACAAATGGCAATTGTTGATGCCAGTGCTTGTGATTATCAGTCATCTTTTCTAGATGGTTTTGTTTGCTACTTCAACTGCCCCATTAGTTTGTGGTTAGTAAGGAGATGATTAGTGATGCTGGATCCTTTCTTTTTTCAAGAGATGAACTACTTCTTTATGAAAATGAGACCCATTATCTGTAATAATCTCAAAAGGTACTCCAAACCTACAAAGGATGTTAATTTGGATGAAATGAGCCATTCTTTTTGAATCCAGTACCTGATAAGGTGCCGCTTCTACCCATTTTGTGAAGTAATCAACCGCTACAAGGATGTATTCATGACCAACAGATGATTTGGGGTTTATCCTCCCTATGACATCAATGCCCCAAGTTGCAAAAGGCCAAGGAGTAGTTATAGGCTACAATGGCATGGGAGGCTACTTCTATAATTTGGCATAAATCTGGCATTTATGACATTTTCATACAAACTTCGCATAGTCTTCATTCATGGTGAGCCAAAAATATCCCAGGTTTGTAATTTTTCGAGCCAATGCAATCCCATTCATGTGTGGTCCTTCCTCCCCTCTATGGACCCATTCCATGATCTGCTAAGTTTCCTCTTCAGTCACACATCTCAAGTGTATGTTGTCTCATGCTCTTTTATAGAAAACATCTCCATTTGGAAGGAAATTGCTGGCTAACTATCTTAGAGTTTGACATTCTGATTTAGAAACCCCTTTCGAATAATCCCATTCTTAAGGTATCAGCCAGTTGAATATTTATGCATAAAGTTTAGTACCCTAGTTCTCGCTTCACTTCAATCACCATAGGTTTGATTATTTCCCTATCTCTCATGTCTAGCATCGATGCAAGTGTTGCTAGAGCATCTGAAAATTGATTTTTGGCACGAGGCAAATAATGGAAAGATAATTCATGAAAGTTTTCTGTAAGATCATCCAAGCACTTATGGTAAGGAACCAAATTCTCTTCTCTTATCTTCCATTTTCCAAGTGCTTGGGACACAATCAGGTTGGAATCTCTATAAACCTCCAGGTAATCGATCCTTAAATTGACAACAACCTGTAAGCCAGCTATGCAAGCTTCATATTTTGCCTCATTATTTGTTACTTCAAAAGCTAGCTTGACAGCCATAGGCAGATTTTCTCCCTTAGGGATGACTATAACAATTCTAGCACCATACCTTTTGCTATTAGCTACACCATCGAAGAACAATTTCCAAACTTTAGGCTCAATTTGCATGATTTTTTCATTAGGGAATTCTAGTTCTGACCAATTGCTGTTTATTGGGGTTGCAGCTAATTAATTTGCTATCACACTGCCTTTTATAGCTTTCCTCTAGACATACTTCAAATCAAAAGATGCGAGAACTGTCATCCATCTTGCCATCTTACTACCAAGAACTGGTCTTTCCATGAGAAACTTTAAGGGACTCTTGTGACTGCAATTTTATGCAATACAACCGCAAGTGCACAGGTTGCTCAAGTAATAAAGTAGTGAGTGAAAGTATCGTTCCACAGGGGACAAGGACAATTACTAGCTCAAACTTCAATTATTGTTTAGCATATTAATGGTTTGGTTTATTGCTGAAATTAAAATGACTAAGTGGATTAAAAGATTAAACTAAGGAACGACTAATAAATTGCAAATAAAATTGATGATGAAGACCTACCCAGATATTGAATCCCCCTACCAATCAATTGTATTTCAAGACAGGTGAACAATTAAATCAATTTATCAAGTTAATTTGGTATTCCACACATTTAGATTAAAACTTCTCTCGAATGACTTAACCTCTAATCACTAGTTAGAATGCAAGGAATCTCTTCTCAAGCATAATCAAATAGCTCATGCATTAAGACTAAGGAATCAAACCAATGGATTTTGTAAGTCTATCTCTAGAACCCCAAGCAATCCTCAACCCCTATGACTATTCTATTCAAATCAAGCTTTCTCAAGACATGAATCTGAAAAATGACAACCAACTAATAAGCATGCGATTATCACTTGGAATTAAACAATCAAGATTCATAAAGGTAAATCAACTTAATCAAATGATTTAATTGAAATCAAAACCAATCAATCCATACAAACATGCTAGGGTTCATCTATATCTAGGTAGAAGATAAGTTTAGCTCATGTTCAAAGAAAGAATACAAAAAGAAAAGAAAAACAGAAAATAAATCAAACAACTCATGACGAATGATTTGATATTCTCCACTTTAATCTTCAATTCTTGGTTCAAAACTTGTGGATCTATGTTCTTCACCTTCAATCCCAATTGCAAACTCTGGGTTTTACTCAGAGAAGTCGGCCCTCTGTCTCCAAAGTTTGATCCCCCCTTTTTAGCTGAAATAGAGCTTTTATACTGCTAAAATTTTTCCATGTTACGCCCCCACTCATGCCCGTAATCTTGGGTGTGAGATCGATCATTAACGTACGAAGCCTGCATTTCTCTGCCTAACTTTGAAACAAAAGCCTCTCGTGTCTTACACCTGTGGTCACGCCGGTAATATTGGGCGTGACACCTCACTGCCAATCTCCCAAATTCTCTCTTAACTCACGCCCAATGTTACGGCCGTAATTACGGGCGTGAGCTGGGTGGCTTAGCTCTTTTTCCATGAAAAACCTCCGTTTTTGCACTACTTCCTTGTGTGCTCCTTCCATTTCTTCCTGGCCAGTCCCACTATAGAAAAAGATCTGAAAAATAATCTTCAACGCATAAATCAAACTTAATTTCAACCTTAAATCATGATAATGTAGAGGTTAGGATATAGACATATGTTCAATTATCAAACTCCCCCACACTTGAGTGTTTGCTTGTCCTCAAGCAAATTGAATAAAGATAACCATCAGAAATGAGCTTCCCCTCTCTAAGCAACTAATGGCACTTTAAGCATCCTGGCAACAACTTCTAATCCAAAAGGTTCAAAATCTTTAGCCACAATTCATACTTCGAACAGGTTAGCACAATGAGGAATTTTCATAATCAGAGCTACAAACCTCAAAATCTAAAAACCGCAGTTAAAAATGTGAGCACAATATTCCATAAAAGGTTCAACACAAAGTCAATCTCAGAAAGATTTTTCCCCTAGGTGAATGACTGCATCCTTCACTTATCATCTCTTCATATATATTTTATTTTATTTTATTTTATTATTATTATTATTTTTTTTTTTATTTTTTTTTATATCACAGGAGCCCGACTTGTTTGATTAGTCATACTAGTCTTTTGACGCGAAAGTTCACATTTGTGATGCCAACTCCCGGTTACTCAACTAGGATCACCAATTCAAATGGCTACTAGCTCTATTCATACTCTCAATGAGAATAGCGGAATAGGTTTTCCTTTTCAAAACTCCTATGCAACAGAATTTTTTTTTTTTTTTTATATCGAGATGCAGTCACCCAAACCTAGAGTATTGATAATTGAACTAGCTTCGATTAAACTCACCACGGAATATTTTATGCTCACAAATGTAACTAAGGATTCAAGTTTTAGGATATATATTTTTTTTTTACCCTATGTCAATCCACCTCCTCATCCAACTACCAAGTTCAACGTTCAAAAGGTGACTAATTCCTTTAAACCCCGAATCAACAAGTCGTTGCCAGTTAACAATCCGCACTTCATTACCACGAGAGAGAAAAAAAAAACTTCATGACTAACCATTATTAGAATTCAATCTACTTAGACAACTCAAACCTGGCCTCCAAAACTAATCAATTTAACAGCCCTCCCCCACACTGAGATAATACATTGTCCCCAATGTATGTGTATTACTACCAAAAATGAAAAGAACAAGAAAGAGATAGAAAAACTGCCCTGACGATTCTGAATGGAAAAGATAGATGCGTGTCCATGTCAGTATCCAAGCCACGTCAGAATAGAGCTACAGACCTTTAAAAGTAAACACCATCAAAGAAAAAACATGTGACAATACCAGTTGTCCACAATCATTCCCAAAATAAACAACCAAACAAAGAAATACGAAGCATCCTAAATATCACGCATATAGTCATCCAAGATATAATGAATAATAGATAACGACTAAAAAGAAATAAAAATAAACACAACTCAAAAGAAAAGATAAATGGAGCTAGTCTTCCATGCCATCACCCCCATCATGCTCCTCATCATCGGAAATGTGCACTGGTGATGGTGCAAAAAGTGGTTTGGCCGTACTAGGCCTGAAATTTTGTGTCTCCCAAAACTCCATCATGGAACACTGCATCCATCGCCGTTGCTGTGCCTCATGCTAAGAAAACTGCATCAACTCCCGCTGCATATTATGGAGATGCTGCTGCTGAAGGTTAATTCGACTCAGAGAGCTCTCCAATCGGCATATCTGTCGCTCCAGGTCAGTCATTTTTCATCCCTCCTCTTCTTACTCACTTATATGGTGCCTCCAGTCTTGGAAACCCACAAACTGCTACTGTGGATTAAATATGGTGGTCAAAGGTCCTGCGGTAGTGGTAGAGGGACCTGCTGCAGTGTCGGGAATATCATCCTCAGGTGGTGGAATGTCTTCTGGGTCTGCCTGGGGTGCCATAAATGCCTTCTTGGGATCCAATCTGATCAAAGTGTCCATGTCCAGGTGCCTAGGCAGCCCATCCAAAGTCATGGCAGGAATGCCTACAAAAACTCCCAACCCCTTTGCCAGTTTGGTGATATACATCCCACCAAAAAGTGCCCCCTTCTTATCTCTCTTGGACTGCTCATGAAGGAAATAAATGAGGCATACTACAAGGTTGCACCTTCGATTATGGTGCATGCACATGAGGTAGAATAGATCCTGCTTAGTGACATGCCCTGTACTGTCCCGACGTGCAGAGATGGTGCTGGTGAGTAAATGGTGGACCACTCGCAGAGGAAAAGACTGGAAATTGGAGGCCTTAGATATGCCTGCCCGATAGTCTCCTGCTATAGAGGCAAGCTCATTCCAAATCTGATCTCGCTCAGCAGAACTATTAAAATCCACAATGGACCCAATGTAGTATGTGGAGTTCAACTGCTCTTCAGTGTACAATCCCATACGCAAGGCAAACTCATTAATACTCAGATGCCACTCCCTTGTTCCTAACCAGAATTTGATCCTTAGCTTGTTAACTCTAGTGGATTTCTTGTCAAATTGGAGTGTGCAAAGGAACTCCAATGTAATCACCTTGTAGGCCGGCTCATTAATAGCAAATAAATTCTTCCAACCCGGTTGGTCCACCATGCGTCTGATCTCTGCAGCCAGTCCGGTGTTTTCCATTGCTTCCCAATCTAGAACTCAAGGAGGCTCAAAATCCTTGTTTGCTAACTGTTCAAAATGGCCCCTCGCTTCCTTGTCAGTCAGCCGGATGCTAGGATGGTCTGCCATGAATCGGATATCGGGCACCGCAGCAGGCTGTGAACTGCTCGCGCCCGTGCTCCTCTTGGTAGGCAGGACAAAAGATGGTTGCTTTCAGGGTGGCATTCCTCTTAGATGAGTGTGGAAGTGAGAACAATAAGTAAACCACTGATCTAGGCCTGGGCCCCTTGCTTAGCCTCGATAAGTTGAGAGAAAAGAGAAGAAAATGCAGAGAAAAGCAAAGAAAATGAAAGAGAAAATGAAAGAATGAGAAACAAAAAACTGACCGCAGCTTTTATAAAAGGCGTGTCACGCCCTTTCTTACGCCCGTAATCTTGGGTGTAAGCACGGTTTTACGCACGTAGCTCGCACGCCTTTGAGGCCGTCCTTACCTGGCCTTGCTTACGGCCTGATATACACCCGTGTGTCTGGGCGTGTACCACTACTGTGTCTCAGCCAAAAATGGGCACTTAGCTGAAGCCTTGATATACGCCCGTGCGTCTGGGCGTGTAGGGCTACTGTGTCGTGGTCTGAAAAGACCCTTGGTATACGTCCCACCTCACGCCCGTAAGTTTGGGCGTGTGAGGCTACTGTGTCTCCCTTTCAATTGTCACTTCACTCACGCCCCATACATACGGCCGTGAGTCATAGCGTGAGCCTTGAAAAAGCAGTAAATGACTTGCTTCTCTTATTTCCTATACCAAACACATACCAACAGTGCATTATCCTCAATTATGAATCATGTGTGTAATAAGCTAATGACTTCTCATAATGATATCTTGACAGCCTTATGCATTACATGTGGCTGTCTACCTACCAACACAGATTCCATGCATGAAAATTTAGTGTGTGCATCCACTCCACATGCGCATTTCTTTCTCTTTTTTTTTTTTTTTTGAGAAACAATAACTAAAAGAACACAATTTAATCAAAATCAACAAAAAAAAAATAAATGGTGGGTTGCCTCCCACCCAGCGCTTCTTTAACGTCGTCTTAGCTGGACGTTTAGGATGATTTCTCATCCCGAATCCTGGAGGTGGAGAACCTCTCTAGTCTGTTCTATCTTACCATCAAAATACAGCTTGAGCCTGTGCCTGTTGACCTTAAAGTCTCTCTTCTCAGGGTGAGCCAATTCAACAGTTCCATAGGGAAATACCTCTTTCACAATAAAAGGACAAGACCACCGAGATTTCAACTTACCTGGAAAAAGTCAAAGTTTAGAATTGTAGAGAAGCACCTGATCTCCTACTTGAAATTCCTTCCTTTGCTTGATCCGGGCATCATGCCATCTTTTAGTTCTTTCCTTATACATCCTGGCATTGTCATATGCCTGCAGTCTCCATTCATCCAACTCATTCACCTGCAATTGCCTTTTCTCACCTGCACTAGCTAGATCAAGATTAATCTATTTAATAGCCCAAAATGCATTATGTTCAATTTCTACAGGCAAATGGCAAGCCTTTCCATACACTAGCCTATATGGTGTAGTTCCCAGGGGAGTTTTGAAAGCTATCCTAAAAGCCCATAGAGCATCATTTAACTTCTCAGACCACTCCTTCCTAGATCGCTCTACAGTCTTCTCAAGTATTCTTTTAATCTCCCTATTTGTATTATCGACTTGGCCACTAGTCTGGGGATGGTATGGGGTAGCCAACTTGTGTGTAACACCCAGCCTTTTGAATACTTTCTCAAGCTGAGCATTACAGAAATGGGTTCCCCTATCACTTATAATGGCCTTTGGTATACCAAATCGAGAAAACAATTTTTTCAGAAACTTTACTACCATCCTAGCATCATTTCTGGCCAAGGCCTGAGCCTTAAGCCATTTCGACACATAATCAATAGCCACCAAAATATATGTGTTGCCAAAAGAATTTGGAAACGGTCCCATGAAATCAATGCCCCAGACATCAAATATCTCACAAACTAAAATACCATTTTGAGGCATCTCATCCTGCGACGAAATATTTCTAGTTCTTTGGCAACAATCACAATGTTGCACAAACTCATAACAATCTTTAAACAAAGTGGGCCAATAAAATCCTGATTCTAAAAATTTTTGAGCAGTTCTATTAGGCCCTATATGACCACCAGCTAGTCCGGCGTGGCAATGGTTGATAATATTCACGGTTTCAGGCCAAGCCACGCAACGCTGGATCATCCGATCAGCACACAATTTAAATAGATAGGGATCCTCCCAGAAGTAGTATTTCAAATCGAAAAAGAATTTCTTCTTTTATTGATAAGTTAACTCTTTTGGGAGTTCCCTCACAGCCAGATAATTTGCAAAATCCACAAACCAAGGCAATTTAGAGTTAGAAGCACTTACCATACCTACCAGTTCGCACAGTTGTTCATCCGGGAAGTGGTCATCAATGTCTCCTTCATCGAGTGCTTCCATGTTTGGATTCTGCAGCCTTGAGAGGTGGTCAACTGCAAGATTCTCAGCTCCCCTCTTATCTTGTATCTCCAAATCAAACTCTTGTAGCAGTAACACCCATCGGATTAATCTTGGCTTTGCATCATTTTTGGCAAAGAGATACCGCAAAGCTGAATGGTCTGTATAAACTATCACCTTTGACAAGATCAAATAGGAGCGAAACTTGTCAAAGGCGAACACAACAGCCAACAGTTCTTTCTCAGTGGTGGTGTAGTTAGCTTGGGCCCCATTCAATGTCTTGCTTGCATAGTAAATGGGCTGAAAATGCTTCTCCTTTCTCTAGCCCAAAACTGCCCCAACTGCTACATCACTTGCATCACACATCAGCTCAAAAGGTAGGTTCCAATCAGGAGCTACCATTATGGGTGCATCAACCAGTTTAGCCTTCAAGGTGTTGAAAGCTTGTAAACATTCGCCATCAAAGTTGAATTCCACATCTTCCTCAAGTAACTTGGTCAGGGGCCGAGCAATCTTGGAAAAATCCTTGATAAATCTCCTGTAGAAGCCCGTATGCCCCAAGAAACTTCTAATAGCTTTGACAGATGTGGGAGGGGGTAACTTTTCAATGGTTTCTATTTTGGCTCGGTCTACCTCAATACCCTTACTTGAAATTTTGTGTCCCAAGACTATTCCTTCTTGGACCATGAAGTGACACTTCTCCTAATTCAGCACCAAGTTAGTCTCTTCGCATCTCATCAATACTCTTTCCAAGTTTGCCAAGCATTTCCCAAAAGAATCACCATGGACTGAAAAATCATCCATGAAAACTTCCATGATATCCTCCACTAGCTCATCAAATATCGCCATCATACACCTCTGGAAGGTTGCAGGTGCATTACACAATCCGAATGGCATTCTTCTATAGGCAAAAGTTCCATATGGGTAGGTGAAGGTCATTTTCTCTTGGTCTTCAGGTGCTATAGGTATCTGAAAGTAACCTGACAGACCATCCAGGAAGCAGTAATACGCATGCCCAGCTAACCTTTCCAACATCTGGTCAATGAAGGGCAAGGGAAAATGATCCTTCCTTGTTGCATCATTCAACTTTTTGTAGTCAATGCAAACCCTCCAGCCTGTGACTGTTCTCATTGGAATTAGCTCATTCTTCTCATTAGGAACCACAGTCATTCCTCCTTTCTTTGATACCACCTGAACAGGGCTCACCCATAAACTATCTGAGATAGGGTAGATGATCCCAGCATCAAGTAACTTGATGACTTCAGCTTTCACAACCTCCTTCATTTTGGGATTCAATCTTCTTTGAGGCTGGACAACTGGCTTGAAGTCATCCTCCATTAGAATCTTGTGGGTACAAAAAGATGGACTGATGCCCTTGATATCTGCAACTTTCCATGCTAGAGCTCTCTTGTGTTTTCCCAAGACCTCCAATAACCTTGCTTTCTGTTCTTTAGAGAGGCTAGCATTTACAATCACAGGCAGCTTGGCATTCTCCACCAGAAAAGCATACTCCAAATGAGAAGGGAGTTGCTTGAGCTCCAAAGTTGGCGGATCAACAACAGATGGCTTCATCTTCTCTTCCTTAGGCATCTCAAAGGATTCAAATGCCTCCTTTTTCCAAGTCTTGCCTGACTCCATGTATGCCAACTGCTCCCTTGCTTCCTGGGTCTCTACCTGATCCTGCACCAAACACAACTCAAGGGGATCCTTGGAAACAATATTAGTAACAAAATTAATAGTTTCATGCTCAACAATATCATTGCATGAATCCACCTCATCAAGTGCAAGTGGGTGCTTCATGGCATTAGCGATATGAAAAACTACTTGTTCATTCGCCACTCTTAAAGTTAAAGTACCATCATGGACATCGATGAGGGCACGGGCTATATTCAAAAACGGCCTATCAAGGATAAGCGAAACATCCACATCCTCATCTATGTCAATAATCATAAAATCATTTGGGAAGATGAACTCCCCAACCTTTACCAACACATCCTCAATGATACCACGAGGATATACTACTGACTTATCAGCTAATTGGATGGTCATGTGTGTTGGTTTAGGTTCTCCAATATTCAATTCCTTAAAAATCTTATAGGGCATCACACTTATGCTAGCCCCTAAATCAGCTAAAGCACTTTTAATTTCAAGGTTGCCTATAAAACATGGAATATTGAAACTACCAGGATCTTTCAGTTTTTTGGGCAACCTCCTTTGCAGAACTGCTGAGCTCTTTTCTGACAAATGCACCAGTGACACTTCCTCAAGCTTCCTTTTAATAGAAAGGAGCTCTTTCAAAAATTTAGCATATTTGGGCATTTGTGATAGAGCTTCAGCAAAAGGTATATTAATATGAAGTTACTTAAAGAGTTCAACAAACTTACCGAATTGAGCATCAAGCTTGTCTTTCTGCAATCGTGCCGGATATGGTACCTGAGGTCGATACTCCTTCAGTGGTGGGGCAGATCTTGGTATAGCTTTCTCCTTTTATGCTCTATTTCCTACTGCAACTTCCTTTTCAGCTCCTTGTTCCTTGGCACCTGGTGCCTCAACCTCTTCTCTAACCACTTCTTATTCCTCAACAGCACTCCCTTGTAATTGCTTCCCACTCCTCAAGGTAATTGCCTTCAGCTGCTCTTTTGGATTTGCCTCAGTGTTGCTAGGCAAACTCCCTTGTTGCCTTTCACTGAGTAACTTAGCAAATTGCCCCATATGATTCTCCAAATTGTGAATGGAAGCTTGCTGATTTCGGAATACTGTTTCAATATCTTTCTGCCTCTGCTCATTATCTTTATGTCTCTGCTCATTAGACTCCATGAATTTCATCATTGTTTCTTCTAAAGAGTTCCTCCTAGGAGGTGCTGGAGCTTGTGACTGTAGAGGTTGCTGAAACCTAGGTGGAGGTCTTGAATTGTTCTGATTACTCCATGAGAAGTTTGGATGATTCCTCCACCCTGGATTATAAGTGTTACTATATGGGTTGTTCTGCTGCTGGCTTCTATTCATACCACCCACATAGTCCACTTGCTCTGGCTTGGCAAAGACACCTCCAGTATCACATTCCTGACTCTGGTGCCCTCCCCCACACAGATCACAAAACATCACCTGCTGTGGCTTGAATGCTCCAGCTGCCATAGAATCAATCTTCCTATTCATAGCTTCAAGCTGGGCTGTCAAGGCAACTACTGGATCAACTGCATGGGAACTAGCTGCTTTAACTCTGCCTTGCTCTCTTGGTAACTGCCATTGATAGTTTGTCAAGGCCATTTCTTCTATCAGATCTCTTGCTTGCTCTAGAGTTTTGCTATTAATGGACCCTCCAGCTGCTGCGTTAATGGCTTGTTTACTTGAATAGTTCAAGCCATTGTAAAAGGTCTGGATCTGTAGCCATAATGGGAACCCATGGTGTGGACACCGCCTCAGCAAGTCTTTGTATCTTTCCCATCCATCATGCAAAGTCTCTCCATCCTGCTACACAAAAGATGAGATGTCGTTTCTAAATTTGGCAGTCTTGGATGGTGGAAAGTACTTCTCCAAAAACTTCTCAGCTAACTAAGCCCAGGTAGTGAAAGTGCCAGTAGAGAAAGACTTAAGCCACTTGTTTGGTCGGTCCTTCAGTGAGAATGGAAACAACCTCAACCTAATCGCATCATCTATTGCACCATTGATCTTAAACGTGTCACAGATCTCTAGAAAGTTCTCCAAATGTGCGTTAGGGTCTTCATCCAGAAGGCCATCAAACTAGCAAGTCTGCTGCAACATCTGTATGACATTTGTCTTGATTTTGAAGTTATTTGCAGCGACTACTGGCCTTGCAATGCTCGACTCAGGCCCATTGAAGTTTGGCCTGGCAAAGTCTTGCATAGTTCTTGGTGGTGGATCAGCCATCACTTCCAACTCTTCCTCAGGATCTGATTTCAAGTCTTCTAAATCAGCCACTTCATCCACCAAAGCTAGTTCCCTTTCTTCCTTCCACTTTCGTCTCAGTGTCTTTTCTATCTCAGGATCAAATTCTACCAGATAAGAAGAACTAGCTCTGGTCATGCAACAAAAGGAGTACCTGAAATCACAGCCAATACGAAGAACAAAATGTAATGACAAATAAAAATAAAGCTAAATCAATAATCTCTATTGTGTTGCTAATATTGTAAACTGTGTCCCCGGCAACGGCGCCAAAAACTTGACCGCGATTTTATGCAATACAACCGCAAGTGCACGGGTCACTCAAGTAATAAAGTAGTGAGTGATTAATTTGATTTAGCTTTAAATAGGAATCAGAACCCATGCAGTTCTCCCTTCTTGCGAAGAGGTTAGTTTAGCCTAGTCACTTTATCATGTTTTGATTGATTGATTAAAAGAGGGTTGAATTAATTAATTAACTTAATTGATTACCAAAGTTGATTAACTAGCAACCTAGATGCACCAATTTAATTAACTAACTAAAATAGACAATAATCAAAGAGAAAGGAAAAGGAAGATTACCTTATGCTTTTGTGGCTTGGGGACGTAGGGCGGATGGTGCAAATGACTAAATCACAATTCCACCTTCTCCATGCAAAAGACATGAGCCTCAAACCACCAGAATGCAACTTCGCCTTCTCTACATGACGGACACGAGCCTTGGCCAAGAGACTTGCCTCAAACAAGCTTGTGAAAAGCCTTAAACTAGTCGAGTAAGAATCAAGGAGAAACCATCCAATGTGCTTTGCAAAGTAAGGAGCAAAAGCAAAGCAATTTACTTGAAGTTATAGCTTTTTAAGCCTCCAAGTCTATGTGTCTTGAGAGCAGAGAGGCCACCTTTATATATAGGGGGAAGAATGAAGCATAAAGACTCAATTTTCCAATATGGGATCAAAGGCATGCCGTCAATGCCACACAAGCCTCTGCAGCATTGCAAAACCTGCCGCAGAGATCTATGCAGCACTGCAAAAGGCTTTGCAGCGACAACAAGCCATCTTTCACCCGTTTTGCTTATTTTCGCCCGTTCTTGCTCATTTCTTGTTCGTTTTCCATGATTTCAATTGTGTTATGTTCGTTACCGAGTCCTAAATTATTTGATAGGCTTGATTGATTCTTTTCCTTACTGAATGGTCTGTAATTTTGAGAGGTGCAGAATTAAGGGTTCACACTAATGAGCAAGAGTCAAACATGTACAATAGTTTCTAATTACTCTAGAAGATTACCCTAAAAGAGTTATCCTAACTCTTTTACCCATAAGTTTCAAGGTGCTTGCAACATTTACTGCAAATTTACTTAGGTGTTTGTAACCTCTCAGTAGCTTACAGACTTTTATAAGAAAATGCAAAAATAAATTTTTATGACTCAATTACGATAACCCTATATAGATTAGAATTTTGTCCGATAAGAAGTTTTCTTTGAAAATTGAGAAACTAGAATGTGATAAAATGATTAAGCTCAATGAATGAAGGTTTTAAAGATGAAAGGATTTTGCATTTAAAATTTTTGAAATGGCCAACTTGATGAAGTTTCTAATGAGCTAAAGTACACATTTTATAGTCAAAATTTGATCTAGTCATTAGAGAAAAAAATAAAGGAGGGATTAATTTGATTTTCAAATATTTTAAATATTTTAAGTAGTTGTCATCAAATCCCAATCCTTAGACAATAATTACTTAGGTTTCAATTCACTGTCAGCTTTCTATTTATCTATTTATTAAGTCAACTAGATATTTTGCAGGATCATTTAATATGTCAAACAACTTGTATGTCTAAACCGTTTACTTTTCTAGTTCAAGAAATGTAGCATCTCACCTACCACTTCATTTTTTGTCCATTTGATATATAAATCCATTCATTTATCATTTTATTTCTTTTACGGTCAATCAATCATTGCTAAATCATTTAGCTTTGAAGATGCAAATATTTAGAAGTTGTAATCAATAGGGTTCCAAATCATCTAATATTTTTAGATCTTATAATTTTTCTTTTTAACTTAGAAATTCTCAAAAGTTAATCACTCAATTTTAAAATCTTTAGACTACTTTTTCAAAATTTATTTTGAAAAAATTTCAAACTTGGGCAAGTCTTCTAAACTATTAAACATTGAAACTAATAACTCTTACTTAATCTCTCCTTCTTCATTTGATTTTCCTCAATTTCTTAGTGTATTCTTTTGATTTATCTTTATGGAATCCAACATCTTATTCCAATCACTTGAAGTGTTGGCTAATCTAATTAGATCTTTTTTCTAGTTTGCTAATCCCCAAATTGTCTGATTCTCTTATCCTGCAAAATATATTAGCATGGTATAAGCAAAAACACAACCAACTAGGTGTGTAATTCTTTTGTTATCATCAAAATCAAACCTGTAGCCTATTGGGCTAACATTCTTCCCCTTTTTAATGATGACAAAACATCCAAGTTCTATTATTGGTTAGGTAGATTAAAGATCTAATATAGTTTAAGTGTAAAAGTATTTTGGAGATTTAAAAGATTTTACCATACTTCGAACACACTCCCCCTTCTTGTTAGCTCAAATAAAAATTAGGTATCTAGAAGTTTTATTAGATGAGTGTGTTACTCATCTAATCAAATTTAATCCTATAAAAATAGAATTTAGGCATTAGACAATTAATAAACACAAATAATACTATCCACAATTAGTGAAACAAAATGATTCATCAGTGTATCTATATTAGCAAAATGGTACTTAACAAGAGCTTTAAAGTACCTAGCATAATCATATGAGGAACCTATATAACCAATTATCAAAATCATATTTCTTCCCCTTTTTGAAATCAACAAAAGGAAAAAGGGAGGTACTTAAACAAAAACATCCACAAAAATAGTCATCATTGTACCAAATTATTCAAATGTAGGATGTAGAAAAAAGTAAAAATAAATTTTTTAAAACCACCTAGAATGCTTAAAGGTAAGGTCTAGGGGTGTTTGGTTGCATTCTAGTTGGCTCAACATTTAGTCTAGATCTATAGGCTTCTGCTTACTATCTTTGTCACCGTCCACTCCTATTAGATCTCTTTGGCTGATGAGTGCTTGCTATCTTTGTTCTTACTTTTTCTTTTCCCTTGGCACTACCTTTCTCTTATTTGACTTTCTTGCATTTTTTCTCCTCAGACTTAGATGAGGTATTTAAACTGGTGTCTAAAACATCTAATTTCTTCTTGTTTGCCTTTCACTCAACATCAATGTCCTTTTCATAGGCAGTAAATGTCCCTTTCAAGGATCAAAATTTTTGTAGTAAAATAGCCATGTCTTTTCACATCTTAGCATCCATCTTGTTAAGTAAATCCAATTCCTTGGCCATAACTTTCTTGAATTTTTATAACTCAACTAACATTTTATTCTCAAACCTTTCAGCTTTGTGTTCAATTTTCCTCATAAACTGGTAGGCTTTTGAGTTTTTGTCAATCTAAAAATTAATATCACTAGGTTTTAGACTTCTAATCTATTCTATGATCTTTGTTTGCATCTTTTGGATTTTAACAAGTAATGGTCCTTGGTCAGTTATATCTAGCTTTTCCAAAGAGTAGTTTTCTATGCCTATGGTAGTCTCTAATTTTCTTCTTTTCTTTCCTTCTAATCTTTTTCAACTTATCTCTTCTCATCTCATTTTGCTCTTTCATAGCAAAGAAGTCATCATTCACATCAATTTCTATTTGTTTCTTTTCTTCTTCTTCTTTTGGTTCTTTCTTGTGTATCAGTTCTTTCTTCTTTTTCACTCTCTTCCTTTTCACTTCCTGCTCTTTCTCCTTTTTATTTTATTTCACTATCTCATTTTCTGTTTCTTTCTCACTTTTCTCATTTTCTTTTGACTCCTCATCTATGAGTTATAATATCCTTCTAGCTTTTTTTTCTACCTAGGCTTTTGAAAGGTAGATTTTTCTTTCTTTTTTCTCTTTCTTCTCCTTAATCATTCATTCTAATAAATCTAATATTTCTTATGCATCACTATCCTCACCTTTTGTAATAACCCACATTTACCCTAGGAGTTTTAGTGTTAAATTATTTGAATTTAGGCTTACTGTGACAAGTTATGTAAATATATGAAAATTCATGTGTGATGTGATTTATAAGTTTGGGGCATATTAAATTAATTTTAGTATGCCTAATATGAATTATTATTGTGCAATAAATGATTTGAATAAAGTGCATTACCATGAAATAATTTATTTTTCATAAAATGAATTTTCATGTAAAAAGGCGATTTTTAAGTATAAAATAATTTTATGAGTATTTTTAAAATATTTTTAAATAAATGTTTTAGGGGAAATTTTAATGAAAATAATAAGAAAAATATTTTATTTTTAATTACCCATACTCAGCCCTAAATTACATAAAAAGTCCAAATACCCAAAAGCCCACTACACCAAAACACTCCTAACCTAGCTCATTAAGGGCAAACTTAGAAATTGCACTCCAAACCCTAATATATAATGAAAATTTCAGCCAGCACTCTCATTCCAGTAGCCATTACTCCATTTTTCTATATCTTGATAGAAAAATTCTCCCAAAATATTTCTCTCTACTGAAATTAAGAAAACACCTTTCAATTTTGCAATTCCTCGCCCGTATTCATAAGTTTTTCTTCTCTTTCAATTTCCTATATGATTTCTATGAAATAAATTATCAGAAAATTATTTTGAACTAGGTGTTTATAGATTTAATTTTTTTTGGGTGAGTTTTTGAGAGAGAAATTTAATTCTCTACCAAAAACACAAATCTTTCTATACGATTTCTCCAAAGATGAATCTTGTAACTTAAAATTGAAATTTTTATGCATAAACACCATTAGGGGGGGGGGGGGGGGGGGGATGGGATGGGTGCAGCCATTTCTATATCATTGATTTCTAAGCTAATTTTTGATGTGTTTTGATGAAAAATATTAGATTAAATTATATTTTTGTAATGACCGAAAAGTTTCAGAAAATAAAGGAATTCATGGTTTTTGTGCTAGAACTTAGAAGTTGGAAAATTCTATTATTATCTAAACATGTGGCTGCTAATTTATATATGAATGGATTCTAATATGTTATTTGTTTTGTTTGAATAAAAAATAATGATTTAAATCATGTGTTTGCATATCGCTGTAATGAACGAAATGTACGGAAAGCGTGAAAAGTCATGATTTTCACCTAAAGCCTTAAACTTTCAAATTTTCATGCATAATTATTATCCATGGCTGCCGAATCATACATGCAGATGTTCTAAATTGATTTTTTCTATGATTGAATGAAAAATAATGGTTTAAACCACCTATTTACATATTACTATAATGATCGAAAAATACCAAAAATAAGAAAATGCATGGTTTTGCATCCTAAAACCTAAAATTGGAATTTTCATGTACATGTCACACCCATTGCTACTGATTCATGTACATTAATGTTCTAAAATGATTTTTGTTGTGTTTACATAAAAAATCTTGGTTTAAGCCATGTTTCTATATATTATTGTAATAGACAGAAAATACGAAAAGTAAGAAAATTCAATTTTTCCCTTGATAATGTGTTCAGCCTACCATGGGATTTTTATCACAATGTTTATAAGTTTTATGCAATGTATTTTGATAATTATTGACATGTATACATGTATAACAAATGATAAAATTTCATGTTAGTTGAAGGTATGACCCTAGACAAGCCTAGAGGCACTTTGGTATACTTAAGGTATCTTAACCTTATATTGTGATTACAATGTGAATGTGATTAGGAAATATGGAACTAGATGTTATGATGACTCGATAAGGAGTAAATGGTCTTGAGTTGATGAAGTGATTAATTGAATGAATGGATCATAAGAGTTAAGCATGACAATTGAAAGGTTATTTATTAAGTTGACATGTATGGATGTGTTAAGTATACTAAGATGATTGTTAAAATCAATTGATATCAAGATAATGATATTATGATGACCTTAGAAAGGTATTGACATGATTATGATGTGTTTTCATATGGGCCTATAAAGGCTAAGTGTACGAGACTTTTAAGTTAAAATGTTATGTGCAAGTGATGAGGTGCACTTATATGTGCAACTCTAAGTATATGTGAATGTTAGATGTGCATAGGGTAGTTATGAGATAGGATAGCATCGTGATTGAAGAAATACTAAGTATCAAATTAAACATTATGATAGAGCTTGAGGAGTCTTAAAAGTCCAAGGGCTACATGAATTAGGAGCAAAGGAACCATAAGGTGAGTAAACTCTATATTCCTGCTTCTAGTGTGAGTAAACACTATATTCATGTTTCAAGCATAAGTAACAACATGTTTTATTACAAATATGTGATATCATGTTATGTTAGCCTTTGACATTCTTAAAACCCAAGTTCTTTCTATTCTAAAATAAAACTCTATGATTTCCTTGTTAAACTTGGGTTACCAAAGGACAATTGGTCCAAAACCATTTTGATTATCCACTAATAATACCTTTATGATTATTGCCCTAACTTATATTCTTTCTGGAACTATACTATCCTTGTATCCTTTGTTCAAAAGTTAAATTGTCATTGTTATTATGATACATGTTATTGTTACCTTAAATATTATTGTTATATGTGCATACCAATAGCTCTAGTTATGGTACCTTTAACCCTTTATGCAGAAGTCCTCGCAACAATGCAAGTTATCATCAGCTATGTGATCCTCATACTGATGCGAGTAATTATCGGCTATGTGTTCGAGTGATTATGGCAATAACCTTCACTCTATGTGTCAAGTGATTATGACAATAACCTTCACTCTATGTGTTTGGCTCGTTATGGCAATAGCCTTCACTCTATGTGTTATAAATGTGATTTCTACAAAATTGCTAAATTAAACCCTTGCTAAATTGCAACCTGATTCATGAATTGTAAATCATGAACTAAGTGTATAAGCTATGAGTTTCCTCTTTAAAGGAATATATGTTAATGTATGTGTTTAATTGTTTACTCATTGAGATCATCTATCTCACCACTCTTTCCTTATGTGGTTCTAGGTGAGCAAATGTGAGGAGTTAAGGTGATGGCTCAAGCATTCTACTTCGCTTAGGGGATTCTTTATCAAAGTCATAAATAATACTATGTTATGAAGTGTTGTCATTAGATGCTCCGGGAATATTTATCTTTGATGTTTATTTTGAGATGTTATTATTTCTTAAGCTTCCAAATGAATTATGAATATTATTTTTCCATATGGATTATATGAAGTGTCTAATTACTATCTTCCACAACTAAAGGTTTCATATAATGTTTTAAATGAGTTATTGTAAGAGGTTTGGTACGATCCTAGGCATGATTTATATATGTGTAAGTGGGTTCTACGGGCGTGAGTGACCTTAAGTCTCCCCATGTTCTAGGACTATCATATCTCTAAAGTTGGGATGTGATACCTTTCTTGTGTCCCCTGTATTTACTATTCCCTATAGCAAATTTTCCAATCATATCATAGTGGCCTTTAATAACCACACCATCATCCGCAATCACTCTTAAACTTTTAAACCATGGGGTTAAGATAATTCCATAAGGCATACTACTATTCTTGTTTAGACTCTTTATGGTGTTCAACATCAAATAGGGCAAACCAAACTTTTCTTTTTCACAATGCGCCATATAAGATGTAACTCCAGAGTACTCATATAATCAAAACTATCACTTGTTGGTAGAATATAGTGGCTTAGGAATTTATGAAGAGGTAGTTGATTACTCAGTTCCTTCATTCCCATCACATAATTCTTTCAAAAATTCTTTATTATTAAAGCCCTTAATATTTTTTACTTCACTTGGCTTAGCTACCTTATTCCCTTATTAGGAATCTCACACACATCACTAATCATTTCAATAGAGATTTCATAAATAGGATAACATATGTAGCTTCATTATTAATTCTCAAAATTTATTTATAAAACTCAGAAACCAAATTCTCATGATATTTTTCCTTTATCTCTAAAAACGTTATCCATCCTTAGAATTGAGACTAAAACCTAAACCTATATTTCTTCTCCCAAAAAATTTTCCAATCCATAACCTTAAGGGGTGGCATAAGTTTATATTGTTCTGACCTGATTTCAATTTCTTACTTGTATAACTTGAGTCCTTTAAAGTGCTTATTTCCTTTCTCTTGTCGTAGGCCATGGTGTAAGTTTTTTGTGTTTATCAAGTAGTGAGGTTGAGGTTTTTGTCATTAGCTTAGGAAGTGTTTAAAGAGAATAGAGGAATAGAAGACAGGTAATTTTTGAGAGACAAACACAAAGGATGGTGAAAAATAGATGATGGTGACAAATAAAAGGATAAGAATGGGTGGCATTGAGGTTTTGAAGGTGAAAAAGAGAGTTCATATAGGTGCAATTTAGGTTAAAACCTAATGCCCTCACTTTCTAAGCTTCTAGGCATGTAATTTAAATTTTGAATATCTAAAAATTCTAAAGAGTTAGATGTGCTATCCGAGTATTGAACACAAATTAGAACTCTGGCAATCTTTCCTCATTAAATGCATATTCTACATTTTTATTTGTTCTTTTGCTTCAGATGAATTTTGAAAATGACTATGCATTAGAAGAACAAACTAAATAATAAAAAGACAAATCAAATTAGTATTGTCTTGCTTTATAACTCATCTAAATTCATGCATGACAACAAGATGATAAACATGAATTTAGATAGCTAAAAATATCCTACATAGTAATATCTTGTGAATAATAAGCCTACTATACACAAAAATAAAATGGATGATATGTATGCAAAACAAACAATTTGTATGCATACCATTATGAAAGTGGTTAGCTCATATTAGGCTTTTCTTATCTTAAAAAACTAACCTTTTTTGAGAGGTTTTATAAGAATGTTTGTTAGCTATTGATCATAATACACAAATTCTAGTTCTATATCTTTATTGTGTATATAGTTCTATTAAGGTGGTGTCTTTCAATGTGTTTAGTTCAAGAGTGCTAAATAAGATTCTTCTTTAAGATGATTACAATCTTATTTTTACATCGGCTTGGCATATGATCAAATTGTAGCATATAAAATCTTCTAATTATTACTTCATCCATAAAATTTGAGCTACACAACTTCCAACTTTGACATATTTAGCCTCTATAACAAATAAGGCTACAGATGAATGCTTCTTACTAGACTATAAGATTAATGAGTATCCTAAGAAATAGCATGTTCTAGAAGTGCTTTTCTATCTATTTAGCTTCCAACATAGTCAGCATCAATGTAGGCAACTAGCTCAAATGAATTGTACTTTAGATACCATAAGCCTGAGTCAATTGTCCCAATTAGATATCTAAAGATTCTCTTTACTATTGTTAGATGAGATTCCTTAGGACATGAATAAAATCTTGCATATAAACACATATTGAATTAGATGTCTAGTCTACTAGTAGTTAGATACAATGGTGATCTAATCATTCCTTTGTACAACTTTAACCTAGCTAGTTTTCCCTTTTTTTTTCATCTTTTTCCATTTTATTGGTGGACTCATTGGGTTTCTGATGCTTTTTAGGTCACTAAATCTAAACTTTTTTATTAGTTCTCTAGTATACTTAGACTGATAGATGAAGATACCATCTTTAGCTTATCTAATTTGCAATCCAAGAAAAGAAATTTAGCTCATCCATGAGGCTTAACTCAAACTTGCCTTGCATATCATATCCTTGGAAAAATTCTCATAGAATAAGGCATTAGTAGACCCAAAAACAATGGCATCCATATAATTATACACAATTAAAATGTCATGAGCATGGTTTTTGATGAAAATAGTAGTATCTACTTCCCTTTGGAAAATCATGTTCCTAACAAAAACTTCTTTAATCTTTCATGCCAAGCTCTAGGAGTCTATTTTAAATCATAAAGAGCTTTTGCATGTTTAAAACGTGATTAAGAAACTCATCTTTTCAAATGCAACTAGTTGCTGAACATAGTCTTTTTCATTTAGAAATCTATTTAGGAAAACACTCTTAACATCTATTTGATAAAGAATGAAATCTTTGAAACATGTAAATGCACACAGCATTCTAATTGCTTCAAGTCTAGCAATAGGATCAAAGGTCTCATCAAAATCAATTCCTTCCTCTTAGATGTAGCCTTGGCCAATTGGTTTTGCCTTATTTTCTAATTACATTACTTTACCCATCTAATTTGTTTTTGAATACCCATTTTGTGCTAATTACATTTTGTTGCTTAAGTTTAGGCATTAATCTTTATAGATTGTTCCTCTCAAACTGATTCAATTCTTCTTGAATTATTAGAATCCAATTTTAGTTGTATTTTAACTAGGTTTTTCACATATTTTAGGTTCAATTTGAGAGACAAAGCTACATTACAATGGAGACTTCTTAATCTTGCTCTTATCATTCTTCCTTGTGAAAGACTGTCAAGGATATTCTCATTAGGTGATCTTTGTGGAATTTCTAGTCTTAAGGAATATTTGCATTCTAATCATGTTGGTCATCTAACCATTTAGGATTTGATTCTTTTCATCATTATCTTCTACATTGTTCTCATCCGCTTTATCTTCTTTGTTGAGTTCCTCATCTAATGTATCATTTTTATATTTTTCTTGCAAATTTTAGTTAGATTCATCAAATATAACATACATAGATTCCTCTATAAGAAGTGTTCTTTTGTTAATACTCTATATGCTATACTATTAGTTGAGTAACCAAGAAAGACAATCTGATTTGATTTTGAATCAAACTTTCTAAGATAATCTTTATTTTGTTTAATATAAAGCATCTGCATATAAAAGCATAAAAGTATGATATATTGGGCTTTCTACCTGTCTATAATTCATAAAGAATTTTTTCTTGGATAGGTCTTATTAACACTCCATTCAGGATATAGTAGGCTATATTAGTAGCCTTTACTTAGAAGTAATTAGGCAAGTTTCTTTCATTAAACATTATTCTAACCTTCTCTTCTATAGTCTTTTCTTTCTCTTAACTACCCTATTTTATTATGGTAGTCTAGGTGTAGAGAAGTTATGGGTAATTCCATACTTATTGCAAAATATTTCAAAGTTTTGGTTCTCAAACTCCCTTCTATGGTAATTTCTAATGAAAATGATCGTGTGCAATTTCTAATTTTGCACTCTTTTACAAAAATTAACAAAAGATTCACATGCGTTATTTTTAAATATAAAAATAGCATCCATGTAAATCTAGAGAAGATGATCAATCATCCATCACAACAAATGCATAACTCTTACCTCTAAGGGTTCTAAGTGTAATAGCCCCAAATAGATCTAGATATAGTAGCTCTAGGTGCCTAATTATTGAAATAATAGCCTTACATTCAAATGAAGATTTAGTTTGTTGCATCACAAATAGGATCTTTTTCAAAATTTAATTTTAGTAAACTAGAAACTAAATCTTTCGTTAACAACTTAAAGATTATATGCGTATTAACATAACCTAGTCATCCATGTCAAACCCCTCTATTGAGATTAGATATCTTTCATTTAATATGCATTTTTTTAAGTTAACCATATAAACATTACTTACCCTTAGTCCAACAAACAGAGTATTATTATTAGGGATAAATTGTACTTCACAGTGAGTGGACTTAAAGATTACTAGTTTGTTTTTATCGCATAGTTGACTAACACTTCACATATAATATTTCAACCATTCTACAAATGAAACATCTTCAATAGATGGTTCTAAATTGACTATACCGTTGCTAATAATTTTTCCCTTGAATATTGTCCCTATATTTCATAAATCCTCCACTAGTTTCCTTAAGACTTAAGAACTTGGAGTGGTTCTTAATCATTTGCTTAAAGCAAATTCTATCAATATATCAGCTGCCTAAACCATGCTTGCTCCTTAGGCATACTTGTATAGACTATCTGAATTTAGGTACCTAATTGAGGTAAGGTCCTTTAGTGCTAGCAGAGGCATGTCTTAATCTAGCGTGTCCATGAAATTTTTCTTATGAGTGCAGTATTCAAAAGTGTGATCAAATTGATTACAATATAAATAATTAGCATTTTGGATTAAATATGATCTAATTTCAACTTTATTCAACTAAGTATGACTAAGCGCATTTCAAAGATATGTAACAAATGATTTTGCCTTTAGATCCTTTCTTAATATATCAATGCATCTTTTCAAATTAGATCTCTCAAATTCCATCCTATAAATGATTGAATTGTTTAGATTCAACATCTCTTTTTGCTATTCATTTTCATATTTCAAGATCATATTTGACTTAAGTAGTTGTTCATTATTTTTAATGTGTTTGATTATTCTTGACTGATTTTTCAATTTTTGCTAGCAAAAACTCATTTTTCATGTTTTTATTATGCAAGGCAATATTCTTTACAATAAGATTATTATAATTTGACCTAATTATTATAATTTGACTTTAAGCTATAGTATTTCTTTCTCATATTCTTTTACTCTTTATATAGCTTAGTGAAGGCTTCAAATATCTCATTTTCATCATAATTAATTAGATTACCTCATTTTGGTTTTGATTATGGCTTTGTCTATGGCTAGTTATCTATTTTAGAATAAGATAGCTACTTCATCCTCATATAGTCTTTCATCCTCTTCTAATAATGATGCTTCACTTCCACTCTAGGTTGCTATAGCAGCTTTGCCTTTCTTTTTTTTTCTTCTTTTTAAGCATTAGACATTTTGGCTTGATATGTCCAGGTTTGTTGGATTCTCATAGCAAACAAATTCAAGTGGTTTTCTTAAATGGTGGTATATATATCCTTCCACCTTTCTTAAAGAATATTTTCATTCTTTTTGCTAATGCTATCATTTCCTCATCTTTGTCAGTGTTAAAGCTATAGTCACTTAAATCTACAGTAAGGTCAATCCCTTTCTTATTCTTGTCATATGATCTTTGGTTCTCATCTAACTATCTTTTAATTATCATCATCTCATGAGTCAGTAGAGATCCAATTAGTTCACCATATGTGTAGACATTCTAGTCTTTTGATTCCATAAGCACTATAACTTTAGATTCCTAAGCTTTTAGTAATGATCTCAAGAGCTTTTTCACATGCTCAACTTCAATAATTTTTTTATCAAGAGATTTCAACTTGTTTAGAATATCTATAAACCTAGTATTCATCTCTGCTATTATCTCATTTTGCCTCCTCTGGAACATCTCATATTTACCCAAAAGAAGATTGATTTGAGACTTTTTGACTTGATTAGTTCCCTCATAGGTAACCTCCAATTTGTTCCAAAATTTCATTAGCTGAAGGGCAAAAGGATACTTTATTGTACTCAATTGGATCTATAGCATAATTAGTATATTTAAGGCTTTAACATTCCGCTAATTTGCTCTCTAGTCAGCATCTATATATTCTTCTTCTTTTAGGCACTTAAGCTTCCTTAACAATCTTTTTAGGAATTCTATGTCCACTAAGAATATTTCTCTAAGCATTTGTGTTAGTTGACTAAATAAATTTCTCATTCTGATCTTCTAAAAGAGCAGTTGGTGCCATTAAATAAAGGAAGTCTAGTAATGGACTATTCTTCTAGTATAAGAGGATTAGGTGCAACCATCGGATAATTTCTCAAGGATGTTAAGCATTAGTAGGTGAGACTAGTTGTGATACCAAATGAGAGTTAGGCTTCTGAAGTCCAAGAGGGGGGCAAATTGGACTTCTTTTGAAATTCTTTTGAATTTACATGAAAGCACCACTAATTCTCAAATGAACTTCTTAATGGCAAAATAAATATTTGATAAAGATTGCCATTTTTCTTCCCCTTGATTTTCTTATTTTTACTAATACTTTCATTTTGATGAAAATTGAAAAGTAAGAGTAAAAGATAACACACTTAAGAAATTGTAATAACACAGTGGATTAGAAAACTGGAGTAAGATAATGTTTAAACAAACGTCTAGATAATTTCTAGCTGTCTAGTGACTAAAGTTAGACATCTAATTTATCACAAGTCATATGCTGATTTTGTTACTATATCCATTAGATAATTATTTTACAATGGAATAGAATTAAAAAAAATACAAGTGAGCTAATCAATTTAAACTATAAATGAATCACTTTATGTCACTCAAATTGACAAATGTGGATTTCACTGATTAAGTTCTTTATATAAAATCATTAGATTAGGTCAAGTAGCAAATGCAACTAGCAAAAATAGAAAAGTAAAGTAGATCAGTAGGAAAGTAAAAAAGAGAAAAATGACACAACGATTTATACTGGTTCAACCTTCTTACCTACATCCAGTCCTCAAAGCAACCCATTTTAAGATTTTCTCTCCACTAGGCAACTTTGTTAGTGACTAGTCAAGCATGTACAATAGCTTCTAATCACCTTAGAAGACAACTTTAAAAGAGTTATCCCCACTCTTTTGCCCATAAGTTTCAAAGTGCTTGCAAATTCTACTCACAAATTTACTTAGGTGTTTATAGCCTCTCACTAGTTTACAGGTGCTATGTGAAACCTTTAAAAGAAAAATGTAGAAATAAGTTTTTCATTGACTCATTTACAACAACCCTATATAGATTACAATTCTGTCCAAGAAGAAATTTTCTTTGAAAATCAAGAAACTAGAATTTGATAAAATAATTAAGTTCAATGGATGAAGGCTTTAAAGATAAAAAGATTTTGCACTTAAACTTTCTTAAAAATGCCAAACATCATCAAGTTTCTAATGAACTAAAGTGCACCTTTTTTGGCCAAATTTTGATCTAGCTATTGAAGGGAAAAATGAAGGAGGAATTAGTTTGATTTTCAAATATTTTAACCAATTGTCATCAAACCCCAATCCTCAATTTAGTTAATAGTTATTTAGATTTGTTCATTGTCAACTTTCTATTTGTCTATTTATTAAAACAAATAGATATTCTTTAGGTTCACTTAGTGTGTTAGATAACTTGTCTATCTGGACCACTTAATTTTCAAGTTCAAGGAAAGCAATATATCACCTACCACTTCACCTTTTGTCCTTTTGATTTACAAATTCATTCTTTTATCACTTCCTTTTTTCGGTCAATTAATCTCATTAAATCATTTTTCTTTTGATAGGTAAATATTTAGAAGGTGTTATTAGTAGGGTTCCTATTCATCTAATATTTTCAGGTGTTATAATTTTCTTTTAACTTAGAAATTCTCAAAAATTAATCTTTCAATTTTAAAATCATTTTAATTAATTTTGAAAAATTAATTTAAAAGAAATTTTCAACTTGGACAAGCCTTCTAAATTATTAATATAGAAATTAAGGATAAGCTTTCCTTCTTCATTTAATTTGCCTTAGTTCTTTGGTGTAGTCTTTTAATTTATCTTTATGAACTCAAAAATCTTATATCAATCTCTTGAAGTATTGGCTAATATGATTGATCTTTTTCTAGTATGCTAATCCCCAAGTTGTATGATTCTCTTAACCTAAAAAATAGATTAGCATAGTACAAGCAAACACATAACCAATTAGGTTTCTAAATCTTTTGTTATCATTAAAATCAAATCAGTAGCCTATTGGGCTAGCATCTTTTTTTTTTTTTATGAAATCTATAAGATGTTCCATATAAATTTTACATCCAATTCACCATTGAGAAATGCAATCTTTACATCTATTTGTAGATTTGCCACAATAGCTAACCTTAGAGAGGTAAATCTCACAATATGAGAAAATGTGTTCTAATAGTGAATCCCTCCCTATTATGAATATCCCCTTGTAATTGAGATGAGTTTTATATCTCTTGATGCTGCCATCAGTTTTACCTTTAATTTTTAAAATCCACTTATTCCTAATAACTTTATGTCATTTAGAGAGATCTACTAGTTCTAAAACTTCTTTGATTTTATACATTTATCCTTATCAAGGCGTGAAAGAGCCACTTTTACATTCTTTGGCTCTTCTTCATCTTATGATATAACCATAAAAACCTTATCCATACCTTCGATCTCAAAATGACAATAGAAAATGATTCCATGGTTATTACATCTCAACTCATATTCTTAAAGAACATTTTCATTAAGATCCATTAGATTATTATTTATAACAAAATCCATTAGATTCCTACTAGAACCATGATCTATATTTCTATTTGGACTAGGATTATTCTTATTTGGATCAGTTCATAGAAATGAACTGATGCCATCAACCAAATGTCTTCCATTTGTATGAAGTGGTTTGTGTGAATCTTGATCTATGGTCTCGAATAAAGAGAAGTCTTGGTTTAAATCACCTTGCTTAGGAAAATCATTTGCTAAAATTGTGACATCTCTTGACTAAAATTTAGTTATACTCTCACTGTCTTGCTCACTTATAAAAACATATCATTTTGACAGTTTAGAATATCTCTCAAAGATGCTCTTCTTCCCATATTTATGAGAGGTATTATGAACATAAGCAACACATCATCAAGGTCTTAGGATGCTTAAATTAGGTTATCAACTTGTCCATAGCTCATATAGAGTGGAAGTAACTAATTTAAAAAGAACATGATAAAGCACATGTGTGGCTGTTAACAATGCATCATCCTAATAGGTAATTGGCAAATTTGCTTAAGCCATCATAGACCCAACCATTTCAAGAAGAGTTCTATTCCTCCTTTTAGCAATACTTTTTTTTTTTTTTTTTGTAGAACTCACAAAATAGTCAACTATTGTTCTATTCCTTTTTCATCACACAGTTATCTAAACTTAAAGGGTAAATAATTAAGACCCATTTGGTTCTTAGCCTTGATTTTCTTGTCTAAATAATTTTCAACTAAATTGAGACAATTCTTAAAGCAACTTAAAGCCTCACACTTTTGTGCAATTTAATAGAAATAACTATAATATGTATATTCACTAATAAAGGTGATGAAATAATAAGACCCATACTTAGCCCCCATATTCATGATAGTAGTATGTGCCTTAGGAGCCATATAATAGTTATATAATAGTATAAATTAATTCCCAATGGCATAATAAATATATTTATAATGTGAGAAAAGGTTTTATATTATTGAATATAGTCCTTAAGTATTTGTAATAGGATCTATTCTCAAGTGTTGAGAATATGAGAGACAGATCACTCTTACACACATATTTTAAATATGTTCATGGTCATAGGATTAACAACTAGGCATCATTAATTCTAGAAAACCATCACTTCTATTTGTTTTCTATAATTAGTATGTGATATAGATGATTATAAAGATAGTGAGTCTTATGCTGCTTGACATGTGATGTTGACGTAAACATGTGGATATTCATAGGATGAATAGTCAAACTGTGACATTAGATGATAATAATATGGGGTTTTACTACTCATCAATTATTCATCATTTAGGTCATAATAGTGTATATAATCCTTTGACTTGAGGAATACTATATCTCATATATAGGTGATTAGGATTTATTACTGCTTACATAGATGTACTATTCATGTACAGATATATGGCATGTGATAGTTCTAATTCGTTATGTATGGAGATAAGTAATCACTAAGATAAAATTCATTACCTCTAGTAAACAAGGTTAAGATCCTATGCTATCTAGTTATTCTTGATAACTAAAGCTCCTAGCTAGGATAGATAGATTCACTAGAAAGAGTTTCTAGTAGGAATCTAAAATCATCAAGAATTAAAACCGAGATAAGGACATAGAATCAAGGCACATTAGGGTTTGATATAAACCATTACCCTAGACGAGATTGGAATCTTTAATGAAGGGATTCGAGTGCATAATAATTTATGATCGATGGTCCATGTGATGTTTAAAGTTATCAACTATAAACATTTATTTCTAATTAGGTAGTCGTGATATGGAATGTTAACTATCACTCATGACTTATGGGACTGAGTGTAAAGTGGGATTTCACATTAGTAGAGAAAAATATTTTGTCATTCCCATTGCTAATTAGACATGAACCTAGAAAGTCACACACCTAATAGTGATCACCTTCCAAGTGTAAAAGATTTACCATAATAATTAATTATAGTGTTTAATGAATTGATTAGTGGTAAAATGATTAAACATGTAATTAAATTTACAAGAACCCTAACATATCCTAATGTTTAATCTATGAAGGTTTCGATTCAATTAAATCTTAATTTGTACCTGATGCAAATGAGAAAGATTAAATTGAAAATTGATTTGGACTAAATCAAAGACTTAATTTTAAGTTTAATGAAAACCCTAAACATATGAGATGTTGCCTAAGCCCATATGTGATTGGAAAGAGGCAATTTAGGGGGTTAGAGAAAATTCACTATTCATAAGCCCATGTAATGGGTTTAGCAGTTTAAGAATTTTCCACTAAGGATAAAATTGTAATTATATCTTTTGACAAATGAAAATGTCCATTTTACCCCTAAAGGATAAAATGGTCATTTCACCATTTGAAAAAGTAAAGTTCAACTTTGCCCCTTTACCTAATGAAAAGCTAAAAGGGTGTAATAGACTTTTGGTGCAAAGACTTAATGGTTAAGTATTCTAAAGGATATAAAAGATTTGAGTTTTTATGTTACAAAAAAGTGAACATCATTTTTCATATTTGAAGCATTTTGAGAGAGAAGTTGAGAGAGAAAAGAAAAATGAAGAAAGTGTTTCTTTAATTTTCTTTTGATCTTCAATTCTCTTGTTTGTTCTTTGTGAAAGAATAAATACTTACAAATTGAAAATTTGTTTAGTCCAAAACAAACCAAAGAGAAACCTTAACATCCTAAGGGTTTTTTAAGGGAAAATCTTGAATCAAAATTGGGCAACCAAGATAGTGATTCAAGAACACCAAAGAAACCAAAAGGAAACTTGAAGGTGAGCTAGGTGTGGATGATCTAGAAGCTTCACATTTAGGAAGCTCTTTCTTAAAGAAAAAAGAAACCTATAAGAGATAATATGATTACTCTTCCTTATTCTTTGTATGCATATATTTTTTACACACAAATTAATTGATTGCTAAATGGATGTTTGGACCAAAATTGGGTGAAGTGAAATTTTAAAATGTTTGAAATTTCACCCCACCACCTTGCTTCCGCTACATTTGGCTCCACCATTCCTTCAATTGGTATCAAAGCCACTTAATTTCTATGTCAAACTTTTGTATATATTGTTTTGGAGCCTTTTGATTTGGTTGAAAAGGAGTTGTTGTACAAATGTTGTACTGTCGAACACAGAATTTGCGCCTGCGAATCAAATATCATGACCATTATTGGCAAATTGTGACTACAAAAATGATGTCACACCCACAAATGTGTGGATTAGAATAAGTGTTATTCATGTCACTTTAGAGAATCATGACCGTGATTCAAGTTTTGCGCCTACGAAATATGTATTGCAGTCGCAATAGGTGGTCGCAATTTTGGTTGTGTCTATACCCAACTTTAATTTTTTCCAAAATTGTTTTGGATTTATTTTTCATTTCTATGACTTAAAATATGATTTTAAGCTAAGAAACATTGAATATATGATATTCAAAATGGATTTTTTGGAAATGTTCCAAAATTTGGAAATGTTCCTACAATGAACAACATATCTATAAATGCAATTATTGTATATATATGTTTTGTTGTTGTTTGAGAGGCATGAATGGTTGATCATGGATTTAGAAACCATAATGTATGATTTCTAATATGGACATGCATAATTAATTTTATTATTTGATGGGATGTAAGTCAATGTTAATTACTCATTTAGGTTGTAAATTATTTTCATTGAGCCTATAAGCTCTTTTGTTTATGTAATCTTACCTTGGAATGGTAAGGTTACTAGTGTACATATAGAGATGAGATGCAAGAACAAGAAGAGATTCAACCCATGAAAATGCCTAGTGGGAGCATGAAGATACTAGTGTTGTAATTTCGTGTTTGTAATTTGTTTAACCTAAATCTCATATCCATTCCTTATGGCTAGGAAGTGGATCCATAGAATCCATTATCATACCTATATGTTTATTGTCCATTTTATGAAATATATGTGTGATATATATGAATGCATGTGATATATGTTTAAAATGGATAATGTGCAAAGTGAGACTAATCTATAAAGCTCAAAAATCTTCCAAAGAAACTATCTTGTCATAGTTCTCCATTGAAGCAATAATTCAAGAAATTTAAACACTTATATCATTAGTTATGGATATATAGGGGTGATATATTTGGTTTGAATGTTTTCTTGAAGTTATTGTAAAGCATGTGATGCTATAAGTATAGGATACATTGTATGTCAATAACGACAATGAGTATTTGAGACATATAATGTACAAATCATTATACTTATTGGTCCAATGGGTTTGACTTGACTAGTGTGAAAGCCAATAACGACAATGTATATCTGAGGTTGGAAACACTAGGAACCGAATTGATTGAAACTCACAAAGAGTTGTGATGAACAAGTGTTGTTTACTTGTTAGTTATCAAAATTCCAATAACGACAATGTGTATCTGAAGAATTTGTGATAATCTAATAAGAATTCAATCACCTACTAGAAATCCACCCAACAGGATATCTATTTCCTATTTGGAAGTATAAGATTTGCCAAATTAGTAAGATTACTATTTTGATTGAAGAAAAAATTATTATGATAGCTACACAATTACATAAGTTATTAATCTTCTTATTTTTTGAATTTTGATAATATGAATTGACAAACCCGTATGCAAATATATTTGATTCTTTTAGGCTCACAGGGCCTATATCTACAGACTGGTTTGATAACCTTAAAATAGTCATTGCATTTGAGTAAATAGTATATATATTCAACTTGATTTGTTCTTGGTCTTTTAGAGAAAAGACTACTCTAAAGGAACATATCACTCTAAGTGTAATGGAAATAAAATATTGGATAAGGTTGATGCTATATGGTTGTTTTATAAGTCAAGGGTCGTAAAAACAACATATGAGCATAACAAGACTCCAAGTAATTATGCATCATCTACAAGAGTTGTATGATGAGCATAAATACACAGATTAATATGAGATATTAAGGTAGTTATTTTGTTTGAATATGAAGAAAATTATAAAGATAGAAATAGGAAAAGAAAAGAAAGAAAAAGGAAAGGAAAAGAAATTGTAAAGGAATAAAAGGAGAAAGTGTTTCTTCTTGATCTTCATAACTTTATTTTTCTTTATCTTCTCCATATTTTTCATTCTTGTTCTTATTCTTACTATTCAACTAGAGTAAGAAATTAGAGAAAAGAAATCAAAGAAGATAATGTTTCATCTTTAATTTCTTATTCTTCTATTTTTCTATCTAGTACTCTTTGTGAAAGAATTTGAATTGTGAGAAACCTCTTTTATTTATTACTAATTTTAATTAAACTAAATTTGGAATTATTTTCATATGATGATTAATTTCATCAAACAACTAAAGAGTCTAGATGTTTTGATGAATGATAATTTTCAAATAGTTTAATTCTTCAAATCATTCCAAATTTCCATTAGATGAAAAATGCACTTTAAGGTACCAGAAAAAGTTTCTATTATAAATCCTAAAAGGGAAATTGCAAGGGATAAGTCCTTAGATGATGCTATAGTTGACAAAAGAAATTTTTTCTATTGTCAATGTTATGAATATTGGAAAAGTAATTATTTTAAGTATTGTGAATACTAAAAGACAAAGAGAAGGATAAGCCTTATGGAGGTAAATCTATCTCTTGTTACTATATTCCAATGATTCAGATAGTTCATCTGTTGTTGGAATTTATGATATAGATGCTTCTATGCCATATGCATGATCAGAGTAAGCAATGGAAGCATGGAGATTAGATGAGTGATTTTGAAAGATCTAAAGGGCAAAGTATTTATTTTCAAAGAGCTTTTAGAAAACTTCATGATGATTTTAGAAATCATATTTTGTATGTCTTTTATCTACTTAGTGATGATTTTAAAATCATGCTTTGTAAATCATATATGTATTTCATACTTAAACTACATTATGCTATAACTTCAAGGAATTGTGAATTTCGTTACTAGAAAAATGTTTGCATGGTTTATTATGGTAATAAACTTAAAAGTATGAATTATATGTTTGATGTATTATTATTAAGTTAATAACAACAAAACAACTCTAAGTACTTTTATGACAATGCCATAAAGAACTCTAATCTAAAACCACTATGATTTCTTAAATTAGTTTGTTTAGCTAAAGATAAGATAACTTAGTTGGATAACATTTGTCACTACCCATCAGTATGTGAACTTGTTTCAACTTAGAAGTCTAGCATCTAATGCAAAAACAACTGGATCACCTTTTATTGAACAAAAGGACAGAAATCAAAGAAGTTTTAGAATTTATGCATACAAATGCATCAATACCATTTGTGAAATGGTTAGTGGAAGTTTTTCCTAATTCATTGTATTTACCTAAATATATAATATTGACCCATTTGAAAAAAGGTAAATAAAATGAATTGTTCATTTGAATTTTTGAAACATTCAAGAAATTCAAAATGAAAAAGGAAAATAAATATTAAGGGTATTTCATACAAAAAGGGAAAGAATATCATAACCCTTTGATTTGATCAAAGTGGAGAGAACTCAATTACCAATTTTTGAGGAATTCCCTAACTATAAAATTGGCATATAATCATAATTCTTTTGGGAAAACCATACGTGATGGTATACTCAAAAGAATAAATTATAACATATATGATATGATGTAATAAATGATGAACTATAAAAGTTTTTGTTTATTTCCTTATGGAAATTTGCAAATAATAGCATAATATTCTTAAATAGAATTTTCTCCAAAGTCTATCTTATACTAATTCATATATGATATGATATGAATAGATATCAAAGTTCTTACTCATAATAAGATTTGAGATATATAGCTTATTTGATAAGCTGAAGTTAGATAATTGGAAAATAATTCTAATTAAGATAAGGTTTGTTGGATATCCTAAAGGTGGTTTAGGATAATATTCCTATCTTTTGCATAACAAAGAGTTATTAGCAAAGATATTATTTCTTGATAAAGTGTTTATTCAAGAAAGTGACATATTGAAAAAGGTAGAATTATTGGGTGAACATCATCCAATAATATCTAATAAAATGATCTAAGTAAAATTTGATCAACCCTGTGAAAAGTCTAAAACTAACTAAATATTTTATCCTTATAAGCTGCTAAAAGGTTTAGTAGAATATCTAATTTTTTCATAAGATATTATTTCTTTATATGAATACACAATAGTTGTATATTCATGATGAGGTAAATCATGAGATAGTAAAATATCTAATCTTAAGAAAAATATAATTTCCTTTATATGAATGCACAAAAGTTGTACATTCATGATGAAGCAAATTATGAGATGATTCTATTATAGCTATACATGATATAGCAATGCATAATGATTATAAGTTTGACATATATATGTCAATACTAGTTTTCTTTCTCTAGAAAAGAAAACATAATTATGGAATAAATCTAAAGGCTTAGAGTCTTATGAAAATTCTGAAGTATGCAAAACCTAAATGAGTTGTATCATCGCAAGGAGAATCCTTAATGTGCAAAAGGATAGTGGGAGTATCCTAACTTTTAAGTTTTGTACATGTATAACACATTAGTTTGTAAAAGTATTAATATATTTACATTTGTAGAATAGCTTTACCATTATTTTCTTCATTTAGACTTGAGATAAATATTTTACATTCTTGTTAATTCATATCTATAGAGATAGATTAAAGAGAATGTTAAATATGTCTAAGTCAATATTTGGAAAAGATGTTGAAAAGTTCAATATGCTAATTCCAAAAGTTTTATTTCCAAAGATTTCGATATTCACTTTTTAAGGGTTGATTCCCTAGATACCTAAAGAAAGTATGGCATGGATTCCTTATAGTATTATTATAAGAAATCTAAATTATGCAAGAGTTGTATAATGAGACAGACATCAAGAATGTTTTTAGTATGACTAACAAATTCTAATCCTATCTAGGATTAATTATTGGAAATATAATCAAAATTATTCTAAAGTACTTGAGAAGTATTTAAGATTTAATTTTGACATATGAAGAATGTTACTACATAAATGATAGAGAGTCTATCATTAGGATTCTTTTTATCTGTGGTGAAGAAATAATTTCCTAGAAAAGTTATAAGCAATTGTTATTACAAACTTCATTATGAAAGCCAATTTGCTGCATAGGGTGTTGCAAATAAGAAACTATTTTGGATTCAGCAATTATGAATTATTTTAAGAGTTTCTCCAGTACATCACGAGTATCTCTCTGCTAAGATAATAATGGAGCCTTAGCTTATGGCAAGGGAAATCTAGTCTTGCACTAAAATACAAAATGTTTTGAGAGGCATTAAGATAATATCAAATCAATTGTTAGAATAGGTGTAATACCCAAGGTTTCCATAGCTCATTAGAGTTATAATAATACCATAAAGTATAAATTTTTATGAGTATAGTACCAATGATATAGTGATGGGATGAAAGAAACCCTTTTTGGTGCTAAGTACATAATTGTGTATCTTTATGAAGTGTGAATGTTCATGTATATTTTATTGAATTAATCTAAGGTAATATGTCTTAGTTTGAGTTTATTATGATATGGGAAGGTAGGATTTGAAATTCCAAGTGAAAGGGAAAGGAAAAAGTTACGAAAAATTTTTAAGTTCGAAAAATGTGTTCGGATGGGCTTGTTAAAGGGCCTTAGACTCAAGGCCCAAACCCACAGAATGGCTGGCCTACCAAGGTCCAAATTTGGTAGGAATTAACTAAACTAAGGTTAGAATAAGTTAACTAAGGGTTAGGGTGAGGTTAAGTTAAGTTAGTCACCATTTTGGATGATAGCCATCTTTGTTGACTTTTGTCAACTTTAACACCTACACTAATCTACTTTCCCATCACCATGTCCATATGCATTTTGGTGATTATGGAACTCATCATTATGGTGCTAAGTCACCATACACCTAAGGGCAATCTTAACCATCCATCTTAAGCAACAATGTGACCATTGATCTTGTGAGATTAAATCACCACCATTGATTTCATTTACATATAAAGTGAAAATATGTAAATTATTTTCATTTGTAACCTATATTCTCACCAAGAATTAAAACCTCTCAACTTGTTCTTCAACCTAGAATCAAATTTTAAGCATTTCAAGGTAAAATCTTGTACTTAAATGATTCTTTCTTGGTTCTATACTAAGAATGATAGATTGTTAATAATTATATGCCTTTCCTTCGATTTTATGGTTGATTTTGGTGGAGGGATTTAAGGGAGGACTAGTTTTGCATGTTAATTAAGGGAATATGAGGATGGGAGAAAATTTAGGGTTTAATAAGTGAGAGATAACAAAGAAAGCATGAGAAGATCAATGGTGGCTGGACAGCCATGGGTGGCCACACAGCTAGGATTCCAGCAATGTGATAAGGATGAATTTAGAAATTCATCCAGTAGCTTCCCACGGGTGGGGACACGGCTAAGGTTTCACCTGTGGGCAGTTATGTTTTTGGCTACATTGAAATAGTTTGTCCTAGTGTTTTTGACTTGTTGCTAGATTATTTCATTAGTTTTTTTATGAATTTCCTCATTCGTGATCCTATAATAAGATCATTGAGAATGCAATTAGATGTTGATGTTACATGTGTTTCCTTAATTATGTTATGAGGGATATTTAAAAGATATTGAATTAGCTTATAAAATGTGTAAGCAAGGGGTAGATGATATGTTTATATGAAATAGTTAGAGTTTGGTTAGAAAGTTAAAGGAATAGAAATTGATGTACATTGTTTGGATGTATTTGTAGAATCAAAAGGCAAAGGCGTTGCTCAGAATACCAAGGAGCCTCGCTATAATTTGCATTAAGTTTATCGATATAGGAGCTAAAGATTAAGAGGTGAGTACTTAATAATATTTTGCAACTTGTGCTTTGAATATAAGCATAAATGTTAAATCATTTCCAATTTGAAATGCATTGCAATTCTTTGGCAAGCATTATCTGCTTTATTGATTATTGAGCTAAAGTGAATCAAATATTCCTTTATGGCATTTAGCCAAGTGAGCTTATATTACTTTGATCTTATAATGTGATCAATGATGAGAACCTAAATGTTATTGATATATTATCTATATCCATTGAATCATTTTGTGGATTGAAAGGAAAAACATTATAATGATACCATGATAAGCATAATATCCCTCTAATGTGGGGCAATACATCAGCCATTGTGCACAATGGTAATGGACCTGTGGATAGGGTAAAGAATATCCAAACCTTAGCTGGGAAGGGTTTAAGGTCTCCAGTATGTATGACCTGATCACTTGTACGTGTGACAAGGTATATGGGAGTGAGCAAGGCATATGCTGCCACTCGATTCATTATGGGGGAAACATATCGTTTCCAAGAAAGGAATTGTTCTGCTAAAGATATAATATCTGTTATATATATATATATGTATAGGAAAATTGTTCCATAAGAATAATTTCTGACCCACTTTACTTTATTGCTATAAGGAATCACCTTTGAGCATACACCATTGTTTAATCTTTATGATATTATTCTGTACTCACTAAGCTTTGTCTCATCCCATAGTTGTTGTCTGTTTTCAAGACCAGCTGATAAATCAGCAAGGTAAATTCCAAGTTCTATGTCTTTGCTTGGAAATTGCATTGCTACTTTTGGTGTTATGTTGTATATACTATGTTGTATTTTGGAAGTTTCACTCTAGAGCTCCATAGATTATTAAGGTTTGTAATAATGATATAATTTAGAATATTCTTAGTATATGTGTGGTTTGGTATTACTTTATTTTAGTCTAAGCACTTGAGCAGTATATGAATGAGTTGTAATTAAAATACTGAAAAATGGAGTTCAAAAGCAATAAGCATGAAAATGGATTTAAAATGGTAAATGTTTATCTTATAGATGGTTGATATGGTAATCGATGATAAGGAATTGTTATTTTGGTTCTGATCTTAGGATAAGGGTAGCATGGTTAGTTTTGATCTTAGGATAAGGGTAGCATGGTTTTCTTTGGCAATTAATAACTTATGAGAGGGTTCTATGGGTTTAGGTGACCTTATGTCTCCCTATGCCCTAGGACAGTCATGGCTCAAAGATAAGTCATGACAATAGGGCATTCTAGCCTTACAAAAAATAGCGTTAACCATTAACTTGGTTAATCCATTTACTAAAGTCAAAAGTTGTAACAGTTAATCTTCATCTTGAGAAGATGAGTTTCTGATACTAAGCAGGCTGGCTCTAGTGCAAGTGGGAGATTGATAGCAGTATGTGCCTTAGGAGTTATATAATAGTTATGTAATAGTAGAAATTAGTTCCTAATGGCATAATAAATATATTCATAATGTGAAAAAGGGTTTCATATTATTGAATATAGTCCTTAAGTATTTGTAAGAGGATTTATTCTTAAGTGTTGAGAATATGAGAGACAAATCACTCTTGTATAAATATTTTAAATATGTTCATGGTCATAGGATTAATGATTGGGCATCATTAATTATAGAAGACCATCATCTCTGTTTGTTTTCTATAATCAATATGTGATACAGATGATTACAGAGGCAGTGAGTCTCATGCTGCTTGACATGTGATGTCGATACAAACATGTGGATATTCATAGAATGAATAGTCAAACTGTGATGTTAGATGATAATAATATAGGGTTTTACTACTGGTCAATTATTCATCATTTAGGTCATAATAGTTCATATAATCCTTTGACTTGAGGGATACTATATCTCATACATAGGTGATTAGGATTTATTACAACTTATATAGATGTACTATTCATGTACTGATAAATGGCATGTGATAGTTCTAATTTGTTATGTATGGAGATAAATGATCACCAAGATAGAATTCATTACCTTTACTAAAAGAGTTTAAGATCTTATGCTATATGGTTATTTTTTATAACTAAAGCTCTTAGCTACGACAAACAGATTCACTAGAAAGAGTTTCTAGTAGGAATCTAATCTCATCAAGAATTAGAACCGAGATAAGGACATAGAATCCAGGCATAATAGGGTTTGACATAAGCCATTACCCTAGCCGATATTAGGATCTTTAATGAAGGAATTCTAGTGCATGATAATTTATGATCGATGGTCCATGTGATGTTTAAAGTTATCAAATACAAACATTCATTTCTAATTAGGTAGTGTTGATATGGAATGCTAGCTATCACTGATGACTTATGGGACTAAGTGTGAAGTGGATTTCATATTAGTAGAGAAAAATATTTTGTCATTCCCATTGCTAATTAGACATGAACTTAGAAAGTCACACACCCAATAATGATCACCTTCCAAGTGTAAAAGGTTTACCATAATAATTAATTAAAGTGTTTATATAATTAATTAGTGATAAAATGATTAAACATGTAATTAAATTTACAAGGACCTAGCATGTCCTGATGTTTAATTTATGAAGGTTTCAATTCAATTAAATCTTAATTTGTATATGATACAAATGAGAAAGATTAAATTTAAAATTGATTTGAACTAAATCAAAGACTTAATTTTAAACTTAGTGAAAACCCTAAACATGTGAGACATGGCCTAAGCCTATATATGATATGGAAAAGAGGCAATTTAAGGGTTAGAGAAAATTCACTATTCATAAGCCCATGTGATAGGTTTAGGGGTTAGATAATTTTCTACTAAGGTTAAAATTGTAATTATATCTTTTAGCTAATGGAAATGTCTATTTTAACTTTTTACCCCTAAAGGACAAAATGGTCATTTAACCATTTGAAGAAGCAAAGTTCAACTTTGCCCTTTCACCTAATGAAGAGCTAAAACATGTAATGGTCTTTTAGTGCAAAGACTTAATGGTTAAATCTTCTAAAGGATATAAAAGCTTTGAGTTTTTATGTTGTAAAAAAGTGAATAATTTCAAACATTTTAAAATTTTACTTCACCCAATTTTGGTCCAAATATCCATTCAATTCAGTGGACCGCAAACATCTAAATGAACTAATTACAATGGAACAATAGCTCCAATTCCTTTTCCAAATGGTTTTCTTGCTTTTTTCCTGCTAAGCAATGATCATAAATAGAGAATTCCATCTTGTTGAAATTAGTTGAAAGACCTACTTTAGTTAAATGATTCACTCATTGTTGGCCAATATGACTAAGTCTAGTACGCCATACATTTACATAATTCTCATAATGGAAAACAAACATTAGAAATGGTATTGTTTATATTATCCATAACAAGAAAAATCAACTAAAATATAACTAAAACAATAAAACATTATTTTCAAATACAAACATACTAAATTATCTTTGAAATACTAATTGAAACCAAGT
>CANTUT010001051.1:0-60000 GCA_947687605.1 Reutealis trisperma | reverse complement strand
AACCTTCCTTTTCATGGCCTCAAGATCTTAGAATGTCAACACAAGGGTTTCTTAGTACTCATATAGGTTAAGGCTTAATAGGAGTATCATCCTCAATGGCGTTACCACCACACAATTTTTAGGTTACTTCCATGGATCTGTCACCTTCCCTATAATATTTGAGTAACTCAATGGCTCACTCCACCCAAATACCATCCGTAGTTGCCTCCTCATCCCAGATAGATGTACCAGCATCACTACAGCTATTAAACAACCTCATGGTATATTTATCTCCTACTATTCAAGCCTTGCTACCACTCAAACTCAAGTACCTATACCTCTTACACATGAAACTGTTACAGCCACATAACATGTGGCAAGAGATGATCTGATTCAACCTCCTCCTCCTCATAGAATTCATGCTAATGTTAGGATGGAAAGAAGCTAAGGATGGAAATTAAAATCTAAAGTAGTGAGTGTTGACAAGGATAGAATGGTTAGAAACAAAGAAGATGACAGAAGAACTCTTCACTGTGAAGGAATAAAAAGTCTAACCATGATAACAACACATATGTTGATGATGAGCATTCACTTTAAGGTGAAGGATGTTCACTTTATGGATTATAAGCATGTTATAGTGCTCCAAACTATGAGCGATGCAGTTTTATGCCAAGCTATTCATGGGTCATTAGAAAGAGCCACTACCAAGTGGTTTGATAGTTTGGAAGAAAACAACATTTCTTCTTTCAAACAACTTGCAAAGAACTTCAATCACTGCTTCATAGCAAGCATTCCAATGGAAAGGAAAACCCAATTCTTAAAGCAAATAATCCAAGAAGGGCAATCTCTTTGAAATTATGTGGCCCACTTCAAAAGGGAAGCTTTAAAAATTACAAAACTTGATCAATCAAGAGTTGTTGAAGCACTTCAAAATGGTGAAACTCGCAGAGATTATTTTAAAGCCTTGAGCAGGCATGCCTCAATAACTCTAGAGGAAACCATGGCCACCCCAAAAGTACATCAAATAAGATGATGCTTATGTCTATAGCTAAATTTCAAAAAAGAGCAGACCAAAAACACCGATGCCACAGGAAGTGGTCAAGAAGCAAAAGCGAGAAATCGAGGCCACTCCCACAATTGAAAAAACTTAATAATAATCACAACCAAGTTCATCTAGGCGAAGAGGTCTAGGATGACCAAGACAACCTCATCTTGATCTCTCTAAGCTCACACCTCTTAATGCTACTCTAGTTAAGGTCTTTGTGGCATTCCAAGACCAAAATATCTAGATGAAACCAAGACCCATATGAAGATCTATGAAGCTAAAGGAGAAGATTATCTTTTTCATGACACATATGGCCACAATACTAATGAATACAGGTCTTTGATGGAAGAAATGAAGAGACTAATTAAACAAGGTTACCTTAGGAAGTTTGTAAAGGAAAAAAGAGTATAAAGGGAAGACCTAGTAACTACTCAGGACTATGGCAAGCAGCCTATTAATAAAGGTACAACAGGTGTCATTCACTGTATCATTTGGGCCCATTGAGGCACCTCTCGGCAAATCTAAAGCTAAGGCCTTGGCGAGAAGACAAGAGTCACCTGAGTTTGTTTTTTGCAAAGGAGATAGGATGTGGAATGATGAAGGCACATATGAAGTTCCATACATAAGCCCAATGGTAATTCAAGTAGTAGTTGCTAATTTTATACTGAAGCAGATACTAGTGGATGATGGTAGTTCAATCAACCTAATCACACTGGAAGTATAGTAGAGAATGGGATTAAAAGAAGAGGATCTAGAGGAGCTCAGTAATCCTATTTGTATACTTGATGGTTCTGAAGTCCAATTATGGGGAGTTATAAGGTTACCTTTTACAATAGGCATTTCACCAAATTGTGTTATTATAATGGCCACCTTCGTAGTTGTACAAACACCCCATGCCGATAATATGCTGATAGGAAGACCATTACTATATGCACTTGATGCATCAATTAATATATGAAGATTAAGGATGACCATCCCAACACCATCAAAGGGAGAGTACTATGTCCATGGAAACCCACCCAATGAAGTCAACCATCTAATCTAAGATTTAAAGAAGAGAAAGTAGCCTTTAGAGGAGGTTACAATGCTAGAAGTCCATACTCAATTTATGGAGTCAAAGCCACCACAGAGAACTAAACCAGTAGGCACATGGGAAAGATTCTTCATCCAATAGGAAGAGCTAAAAAAATTTATACTGATTAATTATTTATTAAACAAAGATCAAAAGAGAGAAGTGTGACATTTTCTCAGGTAAAATCTATCTAATTTCATTTGGACTTCAGCAGAAATGCCAGGAATAAGTTCTGAGATCATCACCCATCAATGTGGTGTTGATCCAAACTTCAAGCCCATCAAAAAAAAGAAAAGATGTTTTGGGGTAGACAGATAAGCTGTTATTGAAGATAAGGTCAACAAACTCCTAAGAGCAAGTACACTATTCTAAATGGTTAGCCAATGTTGTCCTTATTAAGAAACCAAACAGCACCTATAGGATGTGCATAGACTTTACCGATCTTAACAAGGCTTGTCCAATGGACTCCTTCCTACTGTTGATGATAGACAAGCTAATGGATTCAATAGCTAGCTATGACTTTCTATCATCTTTGGACTTAAAGAAAGGATACCACCATATAAGAATGCACCTTAACGAAAAAGGAAAGACATCCTTGATTATAAAGAGCGATACTTACTATTATATTTCTATGCCCTTTGTTCTAAAAAATGTTGGTGCCACCTACCAGTGCCTCATCAATATGATGTTCAAAGTCATCCTGAGTAAGAATGTAAAAACCTATGTTGATGACTTGATAGTAAAAAGTAAGACATTTGAAAATCATATAAAAGACCTTGCAAAAGTCTTCATGGTAATGAGTATCTATGGATGAAGTTAAACCCTAACAAATGCTCCTTTTTCATAAATTGTGGATAGTTCCTCTATTTCATGGTCAGCGAGCGAAGAATAGAGCTAAACCTCGAGAAAGTCAAAGCAGTTCTTGACATGGCTTTACTAGCAAATTTGAAAGAAGTACAACAGTTGATAGGAAAAGTAGCAGTGTTAAATCAATTCCTATCTCGATTCAACAAAAAGTATATGTGTAACATCCCAACCTTAGAGATATGACGGTCCTAGAACATGAGGAGACATAAGGTCACCCACGCCCATAGAACCAACTTACACTTAAACAAATCATGCCTAGGATTGTACCAAACCTCTTACAATAACTCATTTAAAACCTTTAGATGAATAACTTTAATTGTGGAAGTCTATAATTAAACATTACACATAAATCCATAAAGAAAATAATATATCTCAAATGAGTATCAATCAACATTCTCGGAGCATCTAATGACAAGACTTCATAAAATAGAATTATTGATAACTTGGACAAGGAATCCCCCAAGCGAAGTAGAATGCTTGAGCCATCACCTTGCCTCCTCACATTTGCTCACCTGGAACCACACAAGGAAAAAGGGATGACATAAATGATCTCAATGAGTAAATGATAAGGCATATACATTATCACATATTCCTTTGAAAGGGAAACACATAGCTTACACACATAGTTCATGATTTATAACTCATGAATCAAGTTACAATTTAGCAAGGGTTCAATTTGGCAAGTTTGCAGAAATCACACTTATAACTTATAAAGAGTAAAGGCTATTGCTCTATCACTTGAACTTATAAAGGAGAGGTGGCCTTATACCAAATTCCATCTCCTATCACTTATAAGGCATAAAGCTGATTAGGCTCCACAGCTAGAACCGCCCCTTTCTAGCTGAGGTGGATACACTACCCCTATCCATCGAGTTAAGACTGTGTGCATAGGTTTCGATGATTACCCGCACCGGCACGAGGATTTTGCATAAAGGGTAAAATGTACCATAGCTAGAGCCAATGGTAATCATAATTAACAATATCACATAAGGCAATGATAACATGTATTCCAATAACAATAGTGGCTTAACTTTCAAACAAAAGATACCATGATAGTGTAGTTCCAGAAAGAATATAAGTTAAGGTGATAGTCATAAGAATTCTCATTAGATAAAAAAAGTAGTTTTGGACCAATTGTCCTTTGACAACCCAAGCTTGTCAAAGAAATCATATAATAATATTTTAGAATAGAAAGAACTTGGGTTTTAAAGATCACAAATGCTCACATAACATGATATCACATATTTGTAACATAACAAAATGTTACTTGCACTTGTAGAATGAATACAATGTTTACTCACACTTGTACCATGAACATAGTGTTTACTCACACTTGTAGAATGAATATGATGTTTAGTCACCTTGGGGTTCCTTTGCTCCTAGTATATGTAGTCCCTTTGCACTTCTAAAGCTCCTCAAACTGTAACATAATATTTAGTTTAATACTTAGTATTTATTAACTTATGATGCTCCTATCCCATAACTACCCCACGTATAAATAGCATAAACATACACTTAGAGTTCACATATAGGTGTACTCATCACTTGCGGATAACACATTGACTTTAAAAGTCTTGCATACCTAAGCCTTATAGGCTCACATGAGAACACATTACAATCATATCAATAACTTTCTAAGGTCATCACAATATTATTACCTCAATATCATCTCACTTTACAATTATCTTAATACACTTTATACTTCCCTACATGTCAACTTAACAATTAACCTTTCAAGTGTCATGCTTACCTCTTATGATCCTTTTTATTCAATTTTCACTTCATCAACTCAAAACCATGTATTTATTATCAAGTCATCATAACATCTAGTTCCATATTTCCCAATCACATTTGCATTCTAATCACAATATAAGGTTAAGATACCTTAAGTATACCAAAATGCCTTTAAGCTTATCTAGGGTCATACCTTCAACTAACATGCAATTTTATCATTTATTATTCATACATACATGTCAATAATCATCAAAATACATCACATAAAAATTATAAACATTGGGACAAAAATATTAAGGTAGGCCAAATGCATCACCAAAGGAAAAATTAATTTTTTTTTCTTTTTGCACTTTCCGTGTATTTCAGAAATATGTAAAAATATTGTTTGAACCAAGATTTTTCATGTACATACAATCAAAATCATTTTAGAATTTTAATTCATATGAATCAACCACACATAGTATCTCTCACACATGAAAATTCAACTTTTTGGGTTATAGGGTACAAAATCATGAGTTTTCTTGTTTTCAGTATTTTTCGGTCACTTCAAAAATATGTAAATAGGTTGTTTAAACTATTATTTTTCATTCAATCATAGAAAATATCAGTTTAGAACATGTCCCTACATGATTCGGCAGCCATAGATAGTATTTATACAAAACAAATTCCAAGTTTTAAGGCTTAGGTGAAAATCATGAGTTTTCGCACTTTCCGCGTTTTTCGTTCATTACAGCAATATATAGACACATGATTCAAATCATTATTTTTCATCTAAACAAAACAAATATCATATTAGAATGCTTTCTCACATAAATCAGTAGCCACATATTAATTTAACAATAAAATTTTCTAACTTCTAAGTTCTAGCACAAAAACTTTGAATTCCTTTGTTTTTCAAAACTTCCTAGTCATCACAGAAATATACTGAATTATTATTTAATCCAATATTTTTCATCAAAAAAAATCAAAAATCAGTTTAGAAAATAACAATGCACAAATCACCCCCCTCTAGCAACGTTTATGCATAAAAATTGTGATTTTAAGTTATAGAATTCACCTTTGGAGGAATCTCATGGAAAGATTTGTGTTCTCGATAGAAAATAGATTTTTTCTCCCAAAAACTCATCCAAATAGAATTAAATCTATAAAAAATAGTAATCAACCAGTTCAAAATAATTTTTCCATAATTTATTTCATAGAAATAAGTTTAGAAATTGAAAGAGAAGAAAAAACATACGATTACGGTTAAGAAATCGCGAAACAGAAAGGTGTTTTCTTAATTTCGGTTGAGAGAATTATTTTGAGAGGATTTTTCTGCCAAGATATAGAAAACTAAAGTGGTGGCTACTGGAAGACCTAGGCTGGCTGAATTTTATAATATATATTAGGGTTTGGGTGTAATTTTCACTAATACCCTTAATGAACTAGGTTAGGAGGATTTTAGTGTAGTGGACTTTTGGGTATTTGGGCTTTTTATTTAAATTTGGGCTGATTATAATTAACAATAAAAAGAATATTTTTCTTATTAATTTTGTAATATTTCCCTCAAAATATTTATTTTAAAATTATTTTAAAATACTCATAAAATCATTTTACGCTTAAAAATTGTCTTTATGCATGAAAATTCATTTTATTTAAAATATATTCTTTTATACAAATGCACTTCATGTAAATCATTTATTACACAATAGCAACTCATATTATGCACATTAAAATTAATTTAATATGCCACATGCTTATTAATTACTTAGATTACTAATTTTCACAAAAGCACACACTTAACCATAATAGTTCTAAATCAAGCAACTTATCACGGAAATTCTTAGGGTAGGTGTGGGTTGTTATAATATGCCTTTCTTTAAGAAGCTAAGGAAGATAGATACCTTCGAGTGGATACCTGAGTGTGAATTGGCCTTCAAGCAACTAAAAGCTTTTCTTAGTTCTAAGTAGATTCTTGTGAACCCTTAATTTTGCACCTTCTAGTATGCATTTGAACCTTAAAAACACTTAAGCTCAATGAACAAACCTTCATAAGTCAAAAACTCTTAAAATTAAAAAAAAACATTTCTTTTTAACATTTGAACCCTTTTAAATCATCCAAGACTGAGTAATGAGTACAACACAACCAGAATCGTGTAAAACGGACAAAAAACAAGCAATAACAGGCAAAAACGGCAAAACGAGACAAAACAGGTCCATTGCAGCAAAGGCCGTAGCCTTTGCCACAAAGGCCTTTACAGGACTACAAAGGCCTATGCTGTAATGCCGCAAAGAACTTTGTGGCACCACAAAGCTCTCTGTGGTAACTCTAATGAAAATTTAATTTTTTGCAATCCCACATTGGAAATTTGTGTTTTCTATGCTTCAAACCTTCTCCTATATATAGAGGGCCTCCCCACACTTCAAGACACCAACTTCTAGACCTTGAAAAGTAATAACTTCAAGCAAACCACTTTGCATTTGCTCTTTGCTTCACAAAGCGAGTTGGGAGGTTTCTCCTTAATTCCTACCCGACTAGTTTAAGGCTTTCCGCTCACCAAGGCTAGCCGCTACCCGTCGTCTAAGGCTAACTGGCACCCACCGTTCAAGGCTATCTACCGCCTGCTAAGGCTAGCTATTGCATGTCATCCAAAGCTAGCCACCACCCATCGAGGCTAGCTGCTACATGAGTCCAAAGCTAGTTGTAGCCCATCCAAAGCTAGCCGCCGCTCGCCATCCGAGGTAAACTTCTTTTCCCTTAATTTCCTTACCTCTTTTAGTTAGTTAATTAAATTGATTCATCTAGGTTGCTAGATAATCAACTTAGTAATCAACTAAATTAATTAATTAACTCAACCCTATTTTAATTAATAAATCAAAATATGATAAAGTGGCTAGGCTAAACTAACCCCTTTGAAAAAAGGGAGAATTGCATGGGTTTTGATTCTCATTCAAAGGGATATGTAGGCATGCTTAGTTCAGGCATCGAATCCAATTAAAACTAACCAACTCTCTCCCCTATCACCTTCTTCACTTGCTGTTATTTTGCCTTCCTTTACTTTGATATTAGGTTTAGTTTGGGAAATGTGTGAATTCCCTAGAACCCATAACGGCTAGAGAAGGTATCCCTTATGTTTGGGATTTTATTTGTAATGTTAACTTTCTTTTAGACTATTACTTGTATTTATTATTGGATATGTGGAATCAATGATCATGCATATTATAAATTGTCCATGCATTTTAAGTTATTAATGACATATATTTTAAGTCACTTTTATATTATTTGGCCAAACTTATTTTTTGAAATTAAACCAAAAACCTAGTCTCTAAATCTTCTTTAGTTTTGAGGCTTGTGATCTTTTTCCTTTGGATAATAATTAGAGTCAAATGGGTTTTCTTTCCTTATATTTTCCCAAATAAAAATAAATTAAGGTGGCAACTCTAAGAAATAATTTTCAAACCTATCAAAGATAAGCCTGGGGGCTTCCTCGTGAGTTCTTTCCCAAATGAGCATTTCAATTCCCTTTAGCGAATCAGAACGGTGCTCGAACAAAGCCTCACAGTTGGCGACTCCACTGGGGATTAACTTTCTTTTAATAAAAGGAAAAAATAAGTGCACTAGTAATTAGTTTAAAAAGAGTTTGGCCTTTTTATATGATTGTGACTTTGCATGGATCACTTGCATAGGCTCTTTTCCATCTAACCAAGTTCTAGGAAATAATGGATACTGAGTAGCATCGAGTAGGTAACCCTTCTTGGGTCTATTCGCCAATAGTGAAATCATCCACCCCGCAACAAATCCTTTGATCCTTTCAAAGGTGTAACGCATGTACTGTCAAACCCACACAAGGCTCCTTGACTCACATGTGGTTAGGTATATCACTGCTCTAGTATGATGGGTACCTAAATCGAGCGACCCTTACCTTTTCATATAATGAACTTAGATCCTAGCCTTAGGTTGTATGTACCATAATTAAAACCTTGCATCTTTTCATTTTCATGAAATTTTTTCCTCACATATCATACATCCATATTGTATAACAAAACATGCATTCATCTTAAGTCTAGGTCAAACCTTGACTGAAGAAGGATCAAACATTCTTATCTCCATTCAAACATCTCCCCCTCAAACACCTCACTCTAACCTCCATCCAAACACCTTTGTCCCCACAAACTTAAAACCATCACCCTAACCTTTAGCCTTAAACACCAATACCCTAACCCTAAACTTTACCCTTTTACCTTAGCCTTTAACCTAAACGCCAATACCCTAATCTTAAACGTTACCCCTTTACCATAGCCTTTAACCTAAACACCAATACCCTAGCCTTAAACATAAAACCTCATTTCCCTATCCTTGACCTCAAACACCTCTAATCTTAAACACTGTTATCTTAACCTTACCCAAAATATCTTTGCCCTAAATTGTAGCCTAAAGACATCTCTAACCTCCTCTTACCCATACCTTGCCAATAGAGCCACAAGACACCACCCAACATCCTTGGCCCATTACCTTTAAAACCAATCCATTACCCCAGATTGATAAATGCTTATAGCCTATACACCAAATCATCAATACACTACCCTAAGCCTAATACCTTTGGCCCAACACACTACCCTAAGCTCAATACCTTTGACCTAACACAATATCCTTAAGCCTAACACCCATGACCCATCACCTTTCAAAACTAGTCGGTTACCCTTAAGCCCAATAACTTTGGCCCAACACACTACCTTAAACCCAATACCGTTGATTCAATCTACTACTCGAAGCCCAAAACATTTGCCCCATTATACCTTAAGCCAAAAAAATAAAAAATGGTTGGCCCATTACACAATAGGAAGTCTTTTCTCTTAGGATCTGCATGCTTATACCTTCATCACCTCTTCTATAACATACCCATCACTTACCTTATTGCTTTAGTTTGAAGGTACTAATGGCCCATCCATTTGATATGGCTTCCTTGATCACACTTGTGACCAGAGTCCTTAAGAAACAAGAAGAACATTTCTAAGCTATCCTAGCTGCTCAGCAAGCCCAATTTGAGGAATAAAGGCAATTCATCATTAAGGAAGTTCGAGCTATGATGAACTAGGTCACCCTTAGCCATTCTAACCCAAACCTTATCTTGAACCAGACTAATCCTAGCCAAACCAATTCATAACTATACCAAGGTGGGGAAGTTTTCTCTTATCCAGACACTAGATTGCTCATGGAGAAACTTGAAGCCATGGAAAGAACCATCAAATCCCTAAAGCACTACGATGATCTAATTGATGTGGATAGTTTAACCTTATTCCTTAATGCCAAGTTTCCTCCTAAATTCAAAATGCTTGAGCTAGAAAGATTTTATGGAACTACTTGCCCCAAGACCCATTTAAGGACATATGTGAGGGCTAATGAAACCTTTAGGAGTTAGTGATGAGCTCCTTGCTCAACTTTTCTAACAATCGCTAACCAGTGTTACTAGGAAACGGTTCTTTTCACTAGACAAGAGCAAGAAAAGGACATGGGATGATATCTGTTATGCCTTTATTGAACAATATAATTATAACAGTGAAGTGGATGTCACTAGGCATGATTTGGAAACCATCAAGCAACTTCCAGAGGAGTCCTTCTCCATGTTCCTTACAAAGTGGAGGGCTAAAGCTGCTTAAATAGTAAATAGACCAAAAAGCAAGAACAAGTGGACATCCTTGCCAAGAATCTACTTCCAGCCTACCAAGTCCACTTGTTAACCCAATACCTACCTACTTTTAAGGCTTTGATTACAACCGCATTAAAGGTTGAAGATTGCATCCAAAGTGCAACATTTCAACCTGAATTCCTCACCACTGACCTAAACAGTAATGAAGAACCCAAACCTAATTCAACCCTACCTTATCTCAACCCCAAGTGGCATGACATGAAAGAGTTCAAGTTTAACTAATCTGACCTATGTAAGATTGAATTCTAAGTCTGAGTCTAAATCTCCAAGTCTGAGTTTGAGTCTCAGTCCAAATCCCAAAGTCTGAATCTAAATTCGAGTATGGGTTTGTCACCTTATTTTCTTTTTGTATTTTTCGTCGATCATGTTAGTCCATTTTTGTTATCTTGTAATAAAATTTTCCATTGTAATAAAACATCCATATTTATTTGTGCACTTGTCTTTTCTTGTTTTAAACATGGATGAGCTTTGAAAAAAAAAGAGAAAAAGAGAGAAAAAAGATAAAAATAAAAATAAAAGAAAAAGAGAGAGAAATGAACAGTCAGTTAAATCTACCCTAGCTAGCATATATTAAGGTGCTATCAACAATTGCTTTGCCAACTCCTAACCAAAGTAGGTCAAGATATAGACCTCTCATCAAATATTTAAAGTACAAAATCAAATGATACACCTCAATAAGGGGCAACAAGTTCTTCAAATCCAAAATTCAAATGTTAAAGCCCCTCGAAGGGAAGAAAAGCAACAAATCATAGTGGAATGTTTTCTCCCAAACTTCATTAATCTAAGCTTGCTAAGTTGAAAACCCGAAAAGGACAGCTTAGGCAAAAGAGAGAGAGAGAGAGAGAGAGAAAGAGAATGCTCATCCTAGTCATCTTCCTTCATATCATTCAAAGTTTGTCAAATCATCTTCACTCAATCTGTCATATCTTCAAAGTCATCTTTCCTCACTAGTTTGCTCATTCTCTAAAGTGATATTGTCTTCTACACCCTTATCTCATAGTGGGGACATGTCTTTCTAAGTCGTCATAATCTAATGTTAATCCATTTGGTCATTTAGCTCAAAGAGCTTATACATAATCTCTCACATTGCTAGTTTGTCATGTTCGTATCTCTCATTGGGAGCAAATTCCCCAAGTTGTTTTTTCTCATCAGTCCTTTAGCCACTCTTTAAGGCACCTCCTTTTAGCCAGTTTGTCATTTATGTTCAAGCCAATACAATGTCACCCTAAATTTCTCTTCAATCTCAAAATGACAAGATTAGCTTCGCTTGTTCTTTTCTGTGAATTATGCTACAAATAGCGAAATCATACAACCTCTCTGACCCTTTTCAGAATTTCTTACCCACCTTTGAACCTCAAGCCAAAACCAAAGATCCTAAGTTTTTCAAGACTCATCATCCTTAAAGCTAGCTTTCTTTAGCATAACCAAAATCAAGTCATGTCTTACAAAACTTAAAAAGGGCTCGAACCACTCAAAGTCCAATCATCCCATGTCTCAGTGGCAAAATCTCATCATCCTTGAAAAGACCAAGCCTTCTTGGCAAATTACATCACCTATAAATTCCGAAGCCTGCCAACCATCTAATGGGCATTGAAAAAATCTGATATAACCATGATAAAGGGCAAGCCTCCATCCATGAGCCTGCGGTATCCTTATGACTAAAACCTATAGCACCACACTTGAGATAAAGCCAACATCTTCCAAAGAGGTCCAAAACACCCTTAACCAAAGCCTTTAAGCCTTTAAGCCTTCTCTATGAAGCCCAAACCTAGAAGCCTTCACCATGAAGCCCAAACCAAAAAGCCTTCACCATGAAGCCCAAACCAAGAAGCCTTCACTATGAAGCCCTAAAAGCATTCACTATAAAAACTACTCTTAAAATGCCTTCACCGTGAAACCCAAGCCCAAAAGCCTTTGCCATAAAGCCCAAACCAATAAGCCTTCACCATGAAGCCCAAACTAAGAAGCCTTCATCATGAAGCCCAAAAAAGCTTCACCATGAAGCCTTCACCATAAAGCCAAGCTTTCACTATGATGCCCATTCACAAAAAGCCTTCATCTCCGCTAAGACTAAATTTGACCAAGCCTTCATGAGCTGGACCTTTCCTCTAAGCCAAACCTCATTGAGCCTAAGGCAAAATTTAACTGAGTCTTCCAAATAAACTCCCAAAAGGTTGTAACCTGACCAAGCCAAAGTACTAGACCTGACTAAGCCTTCCACATGAACTCCTCTGAGGACAAGCCCTACAAGCTAACCTCCCCAAACCTTCTAATGACCTGACCCTCCTTATCAAGCTCTCTAATTCAACCTTAAACCAAATCTTCTCCAAAGTCAAACGTGTCTAAACTGAATAGCCTGATCTTTTCCAAGACCCCACCTTGCTTGACTTTCTAGAATGACCTTTTCCTAAACTGAATAGATAGCCATTAACCAACCAACCTCATACCTAACATGCCCACTTTACCTCTTAGCTAGCCAATCAACCAAAAACCCAATGACCAAACCATTTTCCTCTATCATTCTAAAGCAGGGGCACATCCCTTCCAAATATTCACCTTTTTGAAATGGTGGCATCTTTCTCCTAAAGATCAACACTTTTATATAAGGATTGACCCTTCACAAGTTCAAGGTATCAGATCATTGCATAATTATCTAGCATTTTTTGCATTGAATAAGATCATGAATCAAGGCATATTGTCAAAACTCTCAAAGACAGACAAGATCATCATCATCATTCCAACCAGACAGGATCACCACTTTGTCGATTCCTACCAAATAGGGTCATCTTATTTCCTACCAAATAAGATTATCAATATCATTCTTACCAGACAGGATCATCATCATCGTTCCTACTATACAAGATCACTACTTTGTCAATTCCCACCAGACAGGATCGTCTTCTTTCCTACCAGACAGGATCACCACTTCATTGATTCTTACCAGATAGGATCATCTTCCTTCCTATCAGATAGGGTTGTCTTCTTTCTTACCATATAGGATCATCATCACCACCACTTCATTGATTCCTACTAGACAAGATCATCTTTTTTCCTACCAGACAAGACCATCACTTTGTTAATTCCTACCAGACAGGGTCGTCATCACCACCACTTCATTTATTCCTACCAGACAGAGTCATCATTACCACCACTTTGTCGATTCCTACCAGATAGGGTCATCATCACCACCACTTCATTGATTTCTACCAGACAAGGTTGTCATCATCACCACTTTGTCGATTCCGACCAGATAGGAACATCACTTTTAGCTCCTACCAATTATCACATACTATCAGCCGCTAGATCTCCCAAATATATCGAGGGCATCTTTCCTAAAATTCAACCACACCTCTCACCCAAATGTCTAAACTCTAACCTAGACATTAATTTTGTTCCTTTTACCATTTCACATCCTCAGGTTCACTGTCATCAAAATCGCCTTTCTGATAAAAGACAATTCTGATGAGGGGCCAGCTGTGAACTCTTAATTTTGCACTTCCAGTATACATTTAAACCTTAGAAGCACTTAGAATCATGTAAAATGGACGAGAAACAAGCAAAAATGGGTGAAAATGGCAAAACAGGTCAAAACAGGCCCGTTGCCATAAAGGCCTATGCGGTAGTGCCGCAAAGAGCTCTGCAGCGCTGTAAAGCTCTCTGCGGCAACTCTGGTGAAAATCTGATTTTTTACAATCCCACATTGGAAATTTGTGTTTTCTATGCTTCAAACCTCCTCCTATATATAGAGGGCCTCCCCATACTTCAAGACACCAATTTCTAAAGCATGAAAAGCAATAACTTCAAGCAAACCGCTTTGTATTTGCACCTTGCTTCGTAAAACGAGTTGGGGGGTTTCTCCTTTATTCCTACCCAACTAATTTAAGGCTTTTCACTCACCTATTCAAGGCAAGTCTCTTGCCTAAGGCTCACTAAGGCTAGTAGCCGCTCGCCGTCCGAGCCTAGCTACCACCCGCCATCCGAGGCTATCTGCCGCCCGCCAAAGCTAGCCGTCACCTGCCATCCAAAGCTAGTCGGCGACCACCAAGGCTAGCCGCGGCCTACATCCAAAGCTAGCCACAGCCCGTCTAAAGCCACCCACCGCTCGCCATCCAAGGTAAGCTTCTTTTCCCTTAATTTCCTTGCCTTCTTTATTTAGTTAATTAAATTGATTCATCTAGGTTGCTAGCTAATCAACTCGATAATCAATTAAATTAATTAATTAACTCAACCTTCTTTTAATTAATAAATCAAAACATGATAAAGAGGCTAGGCTAAACTAACCCCTTCATAAGAAGGAAGAACTGTGTGGGTTCTGATTCCCATTCAAAGGGATACATAGGCATGTTTGGTTCAGGCATCAAATCTAATTAAAACTAACCAACTCTCCCCCCTATCACCTTCTTCACTTGCTGTTATTTTGCTTTCCTTTACTTTGATATTAGGTTTAGTTTGGGGAATGTGTGACTTTCTTATAACCCATAAAGGATAGAGGAGGTATCCCCTATGTTTGGGATTTTATTTGTAATGTTAACTTTCTTTTGGACAATTACTTGTATTTATTATTGGATATGTGGAATCAATGATCATGTATATTATAAATTGTCCATGCATTTTAAATTATTCATAAAATATATTTTAAGTCACTTTTATATTATTTGGCCAAACTTATTTTGTTAAATTAAATAGAAAACCTAATCCCTGAATCGTCTTTGGTTTCGAGGCTATTGATCTTTTTCCTTATATTTTCTCAAACAAAAATAAATTTAGGTGGTGACTCTAAGAAATAATTTTCAAACCTATCAAAGATAAGCCCGAGGGTTTCCTCGTGAGTTCTTTCCCAAATGAGCATTTTGATTCCCTTTAGCGGATCAGACTGGTACTCGGGTGAGGCCTCACAATTCTGAGTAGACCTTTGCCTAAAGAACAAGTGTTGATTTACCTCTCTACTTCTAACCAGGCAATCAGTTCTGTCTTAATCTATGAAGAAGGTTTAGTATAAAAGCCAATTTGCTACTTCAGCTGCAAGGAACTGAAATAAAGTATCTTTTAATAGAAAAGCTGGCTTATACTCTACTCCTATCAAGAAGAAAATATAAAATTTATCTTCAAACACACCAAGGAGTAGTGATCAATCGAGTTCTTCACCGATCAAAAACATCAAGGTGAATATTATGATGGTCAGTCGAATTGGGTCAGTAGGGATTGCAATATAAACCACGATCAACCATCAAGGCGCAAGCCTTAGCTGATTTCATTTCTAAATGCTCCTCCAATCCATCACCCTCAGTAGAGTTAACTGCATCACATGAAGCTGCCCAATAGACCAAATCAAGTCTCTGGTTGTTATGAACAGTTCCTCATAGGAACTCTATATGGATGGGGCAAGTAGCATGGGAAGCAGTGATGCAGGCATAGTGCTTAGAGAGGAGAATGGTGTTATACTTGAATATGCCTTCAGATTGGAGTTCTCGACCACAAACAACACAATTGAGTATGAAATCATGATTCAAGGGTTGTTGCTAGCTGATTGTTTGAGGCTTGAAACTTTGAATGTCTTCAACAATTCTCAATTAATAGTCAACCAGATCAATGGAGAATTCAAATCAAAAGATGAAACCATACTAAAGTACCTAGAAAAGGCCAAGGCATTAATTCGAAAGAAGAAAGATAGAAGTGTGGATGTACAGGTCAATAAGATCCCTCACATTGACAATTATAGAGTAGACATTCTTAGAAAAATGGTAGCCACACATCTAGCCAAGCTACCCGGAAGAATTTTTGTAGGATCACTTCCACACCCAATCATTCAAGATGGTGAAGATATCATGCAAATGAACAAAAAGCCTAGCTAGATGGATCCCATTAGAACCTACTTATGCAAAGGAGAGCTATCTCTAGACCCAAAGATGATGAGAAAGGTTTGGTATCGAAGTGCTTATTTTTCATTTCACAATGAAACACTTTACAAAAGAGCCTATTCTTTGCATGGCTAAAATGTCTTAAACTAACCCAAAAAAAGTATGGGTTGTAAGAGATATATTAAAGGTCCTATAGGATGCATATAGGAGGCAAGGCATTGACAACTAAAGTGATCATACAAGGACACTTTTGGCCAACAATCAAGCAAGATGCTATTAAGTTATGTGAAGCTGTCCTATTTGCTATAAGTATGCTTGTGGCCAAAGCACTCCAGCAACATAGCAAATCCTAATTAAAAGCTCATGGCCATTCGTTAAATGGGGAATTGATATCCTAGGGCCTTTCCCAATGGCCTCGAGTTAGAGGAAATTCCTGCTAGTTACTATGAAATACTTCACCAAATGGGTAGAAACTGAAGCACTTGCCATAATTATAGTAGAAAAAATTATCAATTTTTTATGGAGAAATATCTTGTGTCGATCTGGTTTTTCATAGCAACTCATCAGTGATAATGGAAAATAATTTGATAACTCAAAAGTTTGGTCTTTCTGTGAAGGTCTCCAAATCAAATAGCATGTCTCATCCATTGCTCATTCATAGTCAAATGGGCAAGTTGAAGTGGTTAATCATACCATCCTTCATGGATTGAAGAAAAGGCTCAATGAATATGGCAAAGGTTGGGCAAATGAACTCTAGCATGTTCTTTGGGCATACCAAACCACACTAAGAGAAACAATAGGCGAAACTCATTTTAGCCTAACTTATGGCATTAAAGATGTCATACCAATTGACATTAGCATGCTAAATAGGAGGATCAATTTTTTTAGTGCAAAATCAAATGACCAAGAAAGAAGAACTTATCTCAATCTTATACAAGAGCTTAGTGATAAAGTAGCTATTCACTTAGAAGCCGATAAAACCAGAGCAGCCAATTACTTCAACAAAAAGCTTAAAGCTTAGATATTTGCCAAAGGAGACCTAGTCTTGGGATACCTTGAAGCCATTGGTCATAAAGAAGCAATAGATAAATTGGGCCCAATGTGGGAAGGACCATATCAAGTACAGAAAGTGACAAGTCTTACTACATACAAGCTTGTAACATTAGAAGGATTTGAAGTTCCTCACACTTAGAATATTCAACACCTTAAGTTGTATTACAAATAATTAAAAAATGAAGAAGTTCTTTTCATTATATTCTACTCTTCAGCATATCCTACACACTACTATTTTCCTTCGCCAAGGTGAAGATAAAGCCCTTGTCAAGGTAAGGCCAAAACTTTTACCAAAGTGAAGCACTAAGTCCATTGCAAGAAGGCACCTAAAAACCTCATCAAAGTAAGGTCCTCACTAAGGTAAGGTACAAAGCCCTTGTCAAGGTAAGGTCAAATCCTTCAGCAAGGTGAAGCACTAAGTCCCTTATAAAACGGCACCTAAAAACCTCATCAAGATGAGGTCCTCACCAAGGTGCAGTACAAAGCCCTTGTTAAGGTAAGACCAAAGCCTTGACCAAGGTGAAGAACCAAAGTCTTTACCAAGTTAAAGCACTAAGACCCCTGTAATAGGGCACTTAAAAACCTCATCAAGTTGGGGTTCTCACTAACGTGAGTTACAAAGCCCTTGTTAAGACAAGGCCAAAGCCTTGGATAAGGTGAAGTATTAAGTTCCCTGCAAGAGGGCACTTTAAAACCTCATCAAGGTGAGGTATAAAGCCCTTATCAAGGCAAGGCCAAAACTTTCACTAAGGTGAAGAAATAAGTCCCCTACAAGAGGGCACCTAAAAAACCTCATCAAAGTGAAGTCCTTGCTGAAGCAAGGTGCATTCTTTTGGCCAAAAGCAGAGACCAAGGCATGTTTGGTTTTAGTATCAACCAATAATGAGTTATTCCTTCTTCAAAGGGGGAGAATAACACTAAATACATCCACAGTAAAGCTTAGGTGATTCAATTACTTCAAGATTCAAAAATTCAACATAAAGAGTTAAGTATTAATTCTAAATTTGCGAAGAAGTCTTAAAAGATGAAGCAATTGGAAAAAGAATACTTTGTTGAATCTATAACTATATAAAAAATTACAAGAGTGTTAAGACTACTGTATATATAAAAAATTTATCTAAGTCCAAAAAAAATACAAAAGAAACTAAAGAAAGAAGCTATTTTGTTAAGGGTTACCCCAAAGCAAAGGTGTCCTTTGAGCTAGAGCCTTGACTTTTAAAAAATAGAGCAGCCAAATTGCCTTCATTAATGTTCAAAATTGCACTAACTTGTTTCTTTAAACTCTCTCTAGGTACTTCAGGGAACTTCTTTGCAACATCATTAATAGCCTTGTTATAGGAGTTGATTGATCCCTACATCCCCCTTAGAGCAATGATTTTTTTGAGTACTTCAGATTTGATAAAGTCATTGATGATGGCTTCTTGACTCTTCTTGGCATCTCTAGCTTGCCACTATGCTTCACTTGTCCTAAATTTCTCAGTATCCAATCTTTGCTCCAACTCTTCAATCTTCCTCTTTGCTTTAGCTAGTTCGTCCTGGCTGGCTCTAAGTTAAATGATTTTACCTTACAACCAGTCAATCCTTAACCATAAGCTCTGAGCTTCTTCCTCAACATTCTTTAAAAAAGACTAAAGCTCTTCAATGAACTTGTCCTTTGATGCCAGTGATTCTTGTAGGTAATATACAATTGCATTGAGCTCTTCAGCCCTCTTCTCAAAGGTCTCTTCGATCCTTTTTAGCCTCTCTTACCACTGGGTCACATCCCTAACTAACCTAGCATTTATGGTCTATGGCTCTTCTATCTTAGTTTGTAACCTCTTAAGTTCTTCAGAGCTGGCCTTCTCCTTCCTTAGCTATTTTAACTCACTATAGAGTTGATCAATAATAGCGCATTGCTCTCTAAGGAGTTCAATGCATTTCATTGTTGTTCTTTAAGCTTCAATGTAAAACTCATCACAAGCATCTAAACGCTCGATTAATGTTGTGGCAGTTCTTACAGTCTGAAAAAAGACCAACAGATGAGTAAGGCACTAAGCATAAAATGAAGAAAAGATCAACAAAGGAAAAGATAGGTTTCAAAGAAATACTTACATCATATCCTTTAAAGACTTCTCTTTATAGTAACTCCCTAAAAGAGAGTTTAGGCTAGGCACAAGAAGAAGAAAAGGGATGTCAACTTATGGCAAGGTGTGTGGTGAACTCCACTGTGTCATCGACTTGTAAAAGGATTTTGCTCTTTACAAAGTGCTGAAGTAGAGCTCTGAATCACTTATTATAGAGATTATGGTAAACTAAAGGGAGATTATTACAAAGTTCTTCATTATTAAGAACTTTCTCCCTTATGTACTTTGGGCCACCAATAAGTACCTTCGTATTTGAGAGGGGTGTTCGATCCATGGCTTCAGCCTTTGCTCCAGCACTTTTGATGCATCTAGATATCCCTGAGGGATTTATACCAATGAAGGTGAATTTTAGAATAAGAAGATGCCTCCAAACTCTCTCTTCATCCTCGTCTTCTGTGAGGTTCATAAAAGAAGTGATAGTTGCTTCGGAGGCACCCTTGCTTCAACCTCGCTCGCACCACTCCCTTCAGTTGAGCCTTGACACTCATTTGAATGAAGGGTTCATTGCCAACTATATTTATAAGCTCACCCCCTAAAGTAGCAATGGTACTAACAACTTCGACCCTCACCTCTTCATCTGCTAGATTATTGTAATATTTATCAAAATCAAAAAAAGTATGAGTTCTCCTCTGCAAAAGAACAAGAGACAAGTTAACAAAGGACTTAGCAAAAAATGTTAAAATTATTGAGTGCTAAGTGATGAAGTAAACATACTAGGAATGGAAGACTCAGAGGGGTAAGCACCCTCAATAATGTAACAGTGTGAACCCTTAATTATGCATCTCTTAGGATTACAGACCATTCAGTCAGGAAAGGAATTAATCAAGACTCTTAAGTCATCATCAAATCAAAGACTTGGCAACGAGTGCAACACAATTGGAATCATAGAAAATGGACTAGAAACAAGCGAGAACAAGCAAAAATGAGCAGAACAGGCGAATCAGAGCCAGTTGCTACATAATGCTGCAGAGCCCCTTATGGTGCCGCAAAGCCCTCTGCGACACTACAGCAGAGACCTCTGCGGTGTCGCAAAGGCTTATGTGGCAATCGTACCATGTTTCTGCTCTCACATTAGAAATTTCAGCCTCTATACTTCATTCTTCCCCCTATATATAGAGATGGCCTATCTACTCTTTAATACACAGACTTGGAGGCTTAAAAAACACTAACTTCAAGTAAATTACTTTGCTTTTGCTCCTTGCTTTGCAAAGCAAGTTGGGTGGTTTCTCTTTGATTCCTATTCGACTAGTTTAAGGCTTTCCACTAACCTATTTGAGGCAAGCCTATTACCCAAGGCTCATGTTCATTGTGTGGAGAAGGTGAAGTTGCGTTCTGGTGGTCCAAGGCTCGTGTCACTTACATAAAGAAGGTGGAATTGTGATCCAGTCATCCATTCCATCCACCCTATGTCCCCAAGCCGCGAAAGCATAAGGTAATCTTCTTTTCCTTTCTATTTGGTTATTGTCTCTTTTAGTTAATTGATTAAATTGATTCATCTAGGTTGCTAGCTAATCAACTCAGTAATTAATTAAATTAATTAATTAACTCAACCCTCTTTTAATCAATCAATCAAAATATGATAAAGTGGCTACGCTAAACTAACCTCTTCGCAAGAAGGGAGAACTGTGTGGGTTCTTATTCCTATTCAAAGGGATACATAGGCATGCTTGGTCCAGGCATCGAATCCAATTAAAATTAATTAACTATCCCCCTATCACCTTCTTCACTTACTTTTGTGTTTATTTTTTTGCTTTATTATCAGGATTAGTTTGGGGAATGTGTGACTTCCTTAGAACCCATAAGGGGTAGAGGAGGTATCCCCTATGTTTAGAATTTTATTTGTAATGTTAATTTTATTTTGGACTATTACTTGTATTTATTATTGGAATCAATGGTCATACATATTATAAATTGTCCATGCATCTTAAATTGTACATGAAATATATTTTAAGTTACTTTTATATTGCTCGGCCAAACATGTTTTGTTAAACTGAAAACCTAGTCCTCGAATCCTCTTTGGTTTTGAGGCTAGTGATCTTTTTCCTTTAGGTAATGATGGGCATCAAATGGGTTTTTTCCTTATATTTTCCCAAATAAAAATAAATTAAGGTGGTGACTTTAAAACGATTTTCAAAATAAGCTCGAGAGCTTCCTCATGGGTTCTTTTCCAAATGAGCATTTTGATTCTCTTTAACGGATCAAATCAGTGCTCGGGCGAGGCCTCATAGTTGGCGACTTCGCTGGGAACAAATTTTCTTTTTAAAAGGAAAAAATAAGTGGACTACTAATTAGTTTAAAAGAGTTTGGCCTTTTAATATGATTGTAACTTTGTATGCATCACTTGCATAGGCTCTTTGCCATTCAACCTAGTTCTAGGAAAACAACAGATAGTGAGTAGCATCAAGTGAGTAAACCTCCTTGGGTCTATTCATCGATAGTGAAATCATCCACCTTGTGGTGAATCTTTTGATCCTTTCAAAGGTGTAATGAGTATGCACGTACTGTTGGACCCACGCAAGGCTCTTTGACTCACATGTGGTTAGATATATCGCTACTCTAGTGTGACTGGTACCCAAACCAAGCTACCTTCGTCCTTTCATGTAATGAACTTAGAACTTAGACCTTAGGTTGTATATACCATAAAAGATGCCATATTGTATTCATGAAATGACTTTTCATTCATGCATACATTCATCATCCAAGAACCTTGAAACAAGTGGAGAGCTCACCAAGCCTATGATTCACTAAAATACCCATCCCTAGAAATACCAATGCTAGCCTAAAGGTCTGTCATCTTGCTATATTACCTTGGTCTTATACTCATTTTATCTACCTTTTTCCTTATTACAAGGTACCTAAGATGGCGAAGGGAATGAGTGGATTGAAAGAAAGTGATATGAATGCAACTAATACAGAGGAAAAAGCCCCACTGAATTCTTTCTTAACAAATCTTCTCTTAAAGCAAGAAAGAAATTTTCAAGTTGTTTTGGAGGCTAAGCAAGCCCAATTCAAAGAGCAAAGATAGTCCATTTTGGAGGAGGTTCAAGCTATGATGAGTCAAGCTGGCCTTAGCTCAAATACTACACCGATCCAAACCATTCCTAACATGAACCAAGCTGCTGCAAATATCTCTTTTTCCCCCAATGTCGCTATTAACTTGACTGATAAAAGAAAGGCTATAGTTGATGCCCCTTGTATTCCAAATATCATTTCACCCTCTATCCCAATTTCAGATGTTACCCATCACCTATCACTTCCCAAATACCAAATGCCATTTATTCTACCACTCCTTCTCCTTTGAATCTTTTTCAAGGAGAGGAATTTTCTTCCCATATGAATACTAAAGCCTTAATCAAAAATTTTCAAGCTATGGAAAAGACCCCCAAAAATGTTAAAAAACATGATGTGATTGATGCCAATTCTTTAGCCCTCTTTCCTAATGCTAGAATTCCACTAAAGTTCAAAATGCTAATGCTAGATAGATTCAATGGGACAACATGCCCTAAGACATATTTGAAGATGTATATAGGGGCAATGGCTCCTTTAGGGGTTGATAATGAGCTCCTTGCCCAATTGTTTCAACAATCTCTCACTAGAACTGCCATAAAATGGTTTTTAAACTTGGATATAAGTAAAAAAAAAAAGGACTTGGGATGATATCTGTAATACATTTGTTAAGTAATATAAGTATAACATTGAAGTGGATATCACAAGAAGAGATCTAGAGACTACCAAGCAGAACCCAAAGGAATCTTTCTCCTCGTTCCTTACAAGGTGGAGAGAAAAAGTAGCCCAATTGGTGAATCGACCAACTGAATAAGAGCAAGTTGATATAATTGTGAAAAACCTTTTGCCAGTGTACTAAAATCATCTCCTCACTCAATATCTCCCAAGCTTTAAAGCCCTTATTGCCACTGTCTCTGAATTAGAAGATTTGATCCAAAGTGGTCACGTCAAAGACGAGACCACCCATAATAGATACAAGAAGAGTACTCCCTACCAAGCTAATGTCACTACCTCAAATAATAAGAAGGAAGGGGAGATATCTGCCATTTCTAGTCATCAGCCATTAAGATTGGAAAGAAGATCCTTTACTGAGTTAGAGGTTCCTCTAGTTATGGTATACAAGAAAGCCTTATAAGCCAAGTTGATCAAGCCCCTAGAATTAAGAGCTCCTCTTGACCTACTTCCTGCAAATCACAATCTTAATGAATACTGCGAGTATCACCAAGGGGCTAGCCATAAAACAGAAATGCGTCGAACTTTGAAGCATAACATACAAGATCTTATAGATAGTGGGGACATCATACCTCTCAAACCAAGACCCGACATTTCCATCAATCCTCTTCCTAACCACCAAATTAACCTCATCACCACCACTAATCTCGAAGTTGATCCTATCTCTTGGATTCGGTCAGATTCTGAATATTATTGTGTTCTAAATTTGAGTAATCTTGTGGAAGAGATTGATGCTGTAACTAGGAGTGGCAGGATCTACCTAGCACCTACTCAACAAGATGACTAACCATCTATCCAACCTATCCCATCCTCTACTGAAAAGATAAAAGGAAGCACTAAGCCTAATGAGGATCCTATCCTTAAACAGCTGAAAAAGAGCCAACATATCTATCTGGAGCCTTATCCAATCATCTTACCCTCATCGCCAAGCTCTTTGTAAGGTGTTGAACCAATGCCAAGCTCCTACAGATATCACCCCTGAGACTTTAGTGGCCTCTCTCACCAACACCATAAAAGCTACCTCCATCTCTTTTAATGACCATGACCTGCCTAAAGGGGAGCTAAACCACAATCATGCCTTATACATAACAGTCCTTACTCAAGGGAAAATAGTTCCTATGGTATTGGTAGATAATGGGTCTGCTTTGAATGTCTATCCATTAAAAGTAGCAAGTTGCTTGGGGTTTAAAACTTCAAACTTCACACCTTCTTACCAGATTGTAAGGGTATATGACAACACAAAAAGGGAGGTCCTGGGTGTGGCTACCTTGGATGTCATCATCAGACCTATCACTTATCCTATCCCATTTCAAGTTATTGATGTACCAGCATGCTTTAATCTCCTCTTTGGATGACCCTAGATACATCAGGCCAAATCTATCCCCTCTTCCCTCCATCAAAAGCTGAAATTTCCTTATGGATCTTCTATTATCATTGTTAAGAAGGATATACATAGGAAAAGTGAGGTCCTAAGTTCTATGCCAATTCTAGAGATACAGCCTAAGCTACCAACTCTACCATTATCAGGTTTTGCTTTTGAGATAGTACAATTCATAGAGAAAGAAGGAGGTAAAGAGCTCCAGCTTGTGCCTTTTGATTTCGATCCTTATGGAAATATTGCTGTGGCTAATATGTTGAGAAAAATGAGTTATTTTCTTGGATTAGGACTAGGCAAGAATAGCAAGGAGTAAGTCAGTTCAAAGAGTACCCTATGGCTAACCCACCATTCAGTCTTGGTTACAAACCTACAAAAGAAGATTTAGCTAAGGCAGAGAAAAGGGCTAAAGAGAAAATGGTAGCCCTCAAGAAACGTGAGTCATATGATTGACCCATGAGCCCTTATTTCAAAACACTTAATAGATACTTTGTTAAGGATGGTGAGAATTTCCTATACTATGGTTTTCCAAAACCTTGGGTCTGTCCTATTACTAAGAAGCTAATCCCTGCATTTGAACTCTTCTTTGATGTCAGGCTTTCCTTAGAAGACTATAAACCAGTTTTCATATTGGAATAAGATTAGGAGGATAATATAGAGGCTGCTCTCTTTGAGCAAATTTGCATGATAAGAGATGAAGAAGTGGCTGACTTAACCAAATTCATCCAAACAACTCAAACCCAATCTGACAACTGATATTATGATAAGAAAGGAGAGGATGGCAAGTCCGAGTCAGAGTTCGAGCTGAAGTCTAAGTCTAAATCTAAACTAGAGTTTGAGTTCGAGTCATAATTCAAGTCTGAATCCGAGTCAGAGTCTTTTAATTCCAATTCCTCATTTGAGTCAATAGTCAAACCTTTTGGTCTTTTTGAGTTAGTAGTCAAACATTTTGGTCTTTCTTTTAATTTTGATGAAATAATGGACAACGGCTCTTTTATTCATAGTAAAAAGCTTAAGTTTTCTTCTTATGATCCTGTGCTTCTTGTTTCCTTTCCTTTTCCTTGTCTTGAATCCAATTTGAATGCAATATTAAATGAAATGAAAAATGGGAAAGAATCAATAAGTTTTCGCATGAATGAAAAACCAAAAACTGCATTCATTGCATCATCATATCATGACAGGGACGGCTTGAGTAAAATGATTCAAGAATTTTTAGATTGCTTTGCTTGGGAACCCAAGGATATGATTGGGCTGGATCCAGCTATAGCTGTTCATAAAATTCCTACTTACGAGCATGTAAAGCCCATTAAATAGAAGCTGTAACAACTGAAGTTAGAGTTATTTTGAAGATCAAGGAAAAAGTCACCAAGTAATTAAGCAATGGGTTCATTGAGCCAATCACGTATCCTTCTTGGTTAGCAAACATTGTTCTAGTACCAAAGAAAGATGGGAAAGTTAGGATGTGCATGGATTATCGGGACTTAAACAAAGCTTGGCTCAAGGATGATTTTCCATTACCTCATATTGACCTGTTAGTTCACCGTATGGCTGGATATGAAGTAGTCTCCTTGACTGATTTATATGCAGGGTACAACCAAATTTAGGTCCATCCTCTTGACAAAGAAAAGACTGCTTGTGTGACTAAGTGGGGTACGTACTACTATCAGGTTATGCCTTTTGGGTAGAAGAATGCAGGGGCAACTTACCAAAGAATGACTACCATAATCTTTTATGACATGATACATAAGGATGTTGAGGTATATGTTGATGACATGGTAATCAAGTTTGAAATAGTAGAGGATCACCTATACACCTTAAGCTGATTTTTCTCTAGACTCTACCGATATAATACAAGTTGAATCCCACCAAGTGCATATTTGGGGCATCATCCAGAGTGCTTTTGGGGTATATGGTTAGTAAAAGAGGAATAGAGGTAGATCCAACAAAGTCGAAAGCTATTTTGGAGATGCCAGCACCTAAGACAGAAAAAGAAATTAGAGGCTTCCTTGGACAACTATAATACATTAGCCAGTTCATAGCTCAGCTAGTAGACGTTTATGGTCTAATCTTCAAGTTGCTAAAAAAGGGAACCTCTAAGCAATGGAGTGATGATTGCTATAAAGCTTTCAAGTAAATCAAAGAGTACTTGCTAAGTCCTCCTGTATTACAACCACCAAGGCTTGGAAAGCCTCTACTACTGTACCTCTCTATCACAGAAGAAGCCATGGAGGCAATGCTCACCTAAAATGCTGCTGAATCACATAAAGAAAATGCCATTTATTACTTAAGTAAGTGCATGCTCGCTCATGAACTCAAGTACAATCAAATCAAGAAGTTATGCCTTACTTTGGTATGGGTATGTCATAAGTCCAGCATTATTTGAGTTCATATACTAACTATGTCCTGGCCGACAAGTGTCCCTTAAAGTTTCTTATGGAGAGACTAGTTCTTGATAGTAAGATGGCAAGATGGATGATAGTTCTCACAGCTTTTGATTTGAAGTATGTCTAAAGAAAAGCTATAAAAGGGAGTGTGATAGCATATCAATTAGCCGCAGCCCCAATAGACAGTAATCGGTTAAAGCCAGAATTTCTTGATGAAGAGATCATGCAAATTAAGCCTAAAGTTTGGAAATTATTCTTTGATGGTGCAACTAATAACAAAGGGTATGGTGCTGGAAATGTTATAGTCACCCCTGACGAAGAAACTTTCTCTATAGCTATGAAGCTAGCTTTTGAAGTGACGAATAATGACGCAGAGTATGAAGCCTGCATAGCTAGCTTAGAAGTTGCTGTCAATCTAAGGATTGATTACCTAGAGGTTTATGGAGATTCTAACCTAATTGTGTCCCAAGCACTTGGAAAATGGAAGATAAGAGAAGTGCATTTGGTTCCTTACCATGAGCGCCTAGATGATCTCGTAGAAAACTTTCATGAATTATCTTTCCATTATTTACCTCGTGCCAAGAATCAATTTGCAGATGCTCTAGCAACATTTGTATCAATACTAGACATGAAAAATGGGGAAATAATCAAACTTGTGGTAATTAAAGTGAAGCGAGAACCAGGGTACTGTACTTTTTGCATGAATATTCAACTACTGATCAGAAACCTTGGTTTTGGGACATCTTCAACTATCTCAAGAATGGAAAATATCCAGAAGGGGCTACTAAATTAGAACTAAGAACTCTAAGACAATTAGCCAGCAATTTCCTACCAAATGGAGATATTCTATATAAAAGGGCCTAGGATAACATACACTTGAGATGCGTCACTGAAGAGGAAGCACAATAGATCATGGAATGGGTCCATAGAGGGGAAGAAGGGCCACACATGAATGGGATCACATTGGCTTGGAAAATTGCAAATCTGGGATATTTTTGGCTCACTATGAATGAAAACTATGCAAAGTTTGTACGAAAATGTCATAAATGCCATATTTATGCTAAGCTACAGAAGCAACCTCCTATGCCCTTACAGCTCATAACTACTCCTTAGCCTTTTGCAACTTGGGGCATTAATGTCATAGGAAGAATAAATCCCAAATCATCTACTAGTCATGAAGACATCCTTGTAGCGGTTGATTACTTCACAAAGTAGAGAAGCAGCACCTTACCGGGTACTGGATTCAAAAAGAGTGGCTCATTTCATCCAAACTAACATCCTTTATAGGTTTAAGGTACCTTTTGAGATTATTACAAATAATGGGTCTCATTTTCATAAAGAAGTAGTTCAAGTCTTGAAAAAGGAAAAGATCCAGCATCACAGATCATCTCCTTATCGACCACAACTAATGCGGCAGCTGAAACATCAAATAAAACCATGAAATCCCTCCTGTAAAAAATGACTGATAACCACAAGCACTAGCATCAATAATTACCGTTCTCTTTATGGGGATATAGGACTTCCATCCATACATTAACTGGGGTAACTCCTTACTCATTGGTATATGGAATGGAAGCCATGCTGCCAATTGAGGTAGAAATCAAATCAGCCAGGATCATGAGAGAAATTTAGTTAGATGAGATAAAATGGATTAAAAGTTATCATAATCAGTTGAATGCTATCACAAAAAAGAGAATGGATGCATTATATTGACTGTAAGGTTATCAACAAAAGTTGTCTCAGCATTTCAACAAGAAGGTGAGGGATAGAGGACTACAAGAAGGAAACTTGGTCTTAAAAGAAGTTTGAGCCTCAGTGCATGACCCTAGAGGCAAATTCAAACCAAACTAGACTAGACCTTATGTGCTTAAACGCATCCTATCAGGTGGAGGTGCCATTCTCATGGATTTGGATAGAATTGAATTCTCTAACCCTTGCAACTTGGATCAATTAAAGCAATACTTCATATAATGATGCATTGTAACTAGAACTATGTGGATCTGATTCTCCAAAATAATAGAGAAAAGTATGTAATAGAAATAAGTTATGTAAGGAGATACATAGGTAACCCTCATTGGGTGCAGTCCAAATCATTAATAAATTTTCTTTTATGCCAAATTTTGTTGTTTCAATGCCAAAAAAAATGAAAAAAATAATAATAAAATAAAATGAAAAAATGTTGGTGTTTTATTCAAAATTGGATTTAAGATGAAAATAACAATTTTATTCATTAAAACAAGAAAAAAATCAAAAACTTCTGCCTAAAGTCCTAAATAATAGATCTCTTAACTGTCAGTAGTCCCCCCTACAGAAGTGTCATCTTTTATCTCCTTAAGTAAAGTCACCCTCCTTATCTTCTTTGATGGCCAAGATGTAGCAATCCACCATAAAGTGTAAGCCTCTATCTTATCAAAGCAACAAGATGGAAGAACAACATGAAAACCACAGGCCCATCCATTAGTAATAGCCCTAGCCACAGTGGGAGTTATGAAAGCATATTCAAAGATAGCTCCGTCTAGAGGCACTCCTTGCATATGACCGATCTGGCACATCACCCTTGTTCCTTGGTAGAATGTCACCATGTTTAAACCTAGCAAAGAAACTATAATTCATAGTTATAAACTTCTTGATCTTATACCAAGGACAAAGCCATAGCAATTCCTGGGGGTCGAGCTTAAATAGCCACTTAGTCCAATAGTTTTCATAATGGAATTTCCTCACTACTGTGTGAGACTGGTACCATGAAGCATAGTAGTCCTTTTTAGTAAGAGGAGCAACCACCTTTAGATGATCCCTTAGCCAAATTTATGCAGAAACATAACTAAGTAAGAAAGAAAAGGGGAAAGAGAAAGGAAAAGGAGGAAGAAAAGCATACCTGTAGAATGATTAGACTCACAAACCAAGGCCCATCATTTTGTAAGCTTGATCCAAACTAAGGATTGTATCTACTAAGATAATCCTAGCAATAGAGCGACCTTTAGCCATCTAAAAAATCAATTCGGTTATCCTAATGTCCCCCTAACTAGTTGAACCTATAAAGAAATACCCGACAGTTAGATAAAAAGCTAAAGCATTCATCTGATGATCCTGCCATTCCTTGTCTGCAAAGCCTCAGGGATCATAGAACTCGGTAGCTATAGTAGTTAGGTCCACCCTATCATTCACGACTATAGGGCTAGCAGTTGCGGTGTCTAATCCCAAGAGCCTTACAAATGAATTGAAGTACCCTACTCTCAGTGTGGGGGCAGCCAAGTCAGCTTCAGGATTTAATCCTGGTAACACACTAAATTCTTCAAAAGTAGGGCACATTTCATCCATGCCATCCCCAAATCTGAAAACATGCACCTCAGGATCCCAGAATTTCAGACAAGCCCTCAAAAATTCCCAATCCACTCAAACCCCTCTCAAGGTTGGCATGGCACTAATCCTAAAAGTCCTTAAGTTAATACGCTCCACTTGCTCAAGGTTTTTGGTCCATAAATGCATTAAATGGCTAAAATAAGGCTCTATAAGTCAAAAGAAAAAGGGAAACTAGAGGAAAAGTAGAGAGAAAAGTAGAGAGAAGAAAGCAGGAAAAGTGTTGTAAAAGTTGAATTGCAGTTGTGAGGATTTCTAAGCCATAAGAGGGGTATATATAGGGAAAAATTGAAGATTTTTGCTAGGATTGCTGCAGAAGAGTGCGTGTTTCCTCAAGTGTCTTTGAGGCACTATCGTAAATAGCAATGCAGTGCCGCAAACTGCTCTGCGGCAACTGTACAAGGCTGTGTGGCACCGCGCAGGACCTTTAGCTGCCACACCCCTACCGCACATTGCCACAAGCTACTACGACCCTTCCTTTTTATAGATCATGCAGTATTTGAGAAAAATTTGATGAAAAAAGAGGGGGAGAGAGCAAAAGAGAAAGATAATGGAGCCCTACCATGCATTCATTCATAGAAAAGTTGCATTCATAACATATATAAGTCAAATCCTTACATAATCAAGTCATAACATCCGTGCATCATACAAATAAAATAGAACATGAGTCAAGTTTCGCATCAATATGCAAACATGCATACATAATCATACATAAAGTCAACATAACATCTATATAATAGAAGGAAAGCTAACGCTGGCCTTGCCTATATCTCCTCCTCCGATTTGTATCATCTCCCTCATCACGACCACTCAAAGTAAGAGTCACAGACAATGCTGTCCTTAAGTGATGAACCATCTCGTAGTTATGGTGAGCCCAATTCTCAGGGATCTGCATAAGGAAAAGATGAGTAAGAAACTGCATTAAGTGACAAAGAGTAAGCTCAGAAAGGGCGCAGAAGCACATACCTTACCTACATGATCTGGAAATGGGATAAAATCAACAAGAAGGTCATGAGGGATCTCATATCAAGCCAAGCCATGATCAGGAGATACATAATTAAAGTCCTCTCTTGCCCATAAGTAGGCGGGAAAAGTCATCTACTCACTCGATCTAGCTCTATCAGAAGAGGCATTTGCAGCAGACCTCCAACCACCACTCCTAGCAGCAGAAGTATGAACTAATCCTATGGCAAAAGATCTATAACTAGAATAGGCTCGTCCTGGAAGAAATGGGATGCAAGGTAGTAGGCGATGCATGCAAAAACTCATATAGTCACTCTCAAGCTCTAAGAAAGGCTTAACTGAGAGGCTTGCTACTAATGAATCCTGATTAAGGATGCGCGATCCATGTCGCATCTCAAAAGGGGGATCAGCTGGGGCAATCCTTTCTCCTGTAATTTAGCCGCGAACTCTCTCACTAAGGTAAAATATGGAATTAGTGCAGAAACGTAAAAGGAGGTGGCAGGAAGACAAAGCCACACCAGACTCATGGTATAGGGTGATGAGTCAAAGCCTGTCAACGAAAGGTAACCACTGGACCTATGGAAAAAAGAAAAATGGAGGAAAAATAGAATATCAGAATGAGTGATAAAGATGATGTATCAAGCATGTGTGCATACCTGTGATGATACTAAATGAGAGAAGAAATCTCAAATATGGCAAAAATCATATCTCTCTTGGTGATGGCGATTCTGTGTCCACCAAAGATAGTTGCTCGGGATATGATTTACTATACAATCCCTCAAAGCAGGAGCAAGAAAAGGAAAGTGCTTGTAGGCCCAATACTACACAAAGGAAAATAATCAGAAGACACAAGGATAGTGCGTACAAGACAGAAGTGGAAAGAGAGAAGCATACCTCCCAAATGATATGGGTCCCTCCTAAAGCAGTGAACACGCCTCGAGATAGGTCAAACATCTTTTGGTACATCATGCACAAAGTTGCACCTCCCAAGTCAAATTTCCCAATAATGGATAAATCCACCAGTGAGCGCAGAATGTTCAGATCAATGGTATCCCTCTGTGTGTGGTAGAATGAGCAGCCTAATATCATTAAAATTAGCAAGCGAGCAGCCTGCTCATCCGAAAGGACTCCCACATCATAAGTACAAATGTCAATCTGCCCTCGAAGCCAAGAATGGGGGACATGTGGATCACCTCGAGGAGGGTCAATGCCCAATAAGTCAACCATAATCTCTGACGAGATAGAGGTCTAGGTAGGATAAAGCTCTAAGACTCAAGGTCAAAATGGCAGACTACCTAACATTGTCAAGTCCAAAGGGGGCATAGTCATCTCCCCACATGGAAATTAAAAAGAGTCTATGGTATCCCACCACCTCTCTGCCAATGCTTGCAGCAAAGGAATATTACCCTTTTGGGTATAATCTAGGGACAGAAATCCTAGCAATCCTGACGACTCCATCAACCTGGGACTCAGGGATGAGTCTTTAGGAAAGAAGGGCAAAATGGTAAATACCTCCATGATGCCAGCACTAGACACATGGTGCTCTGGTTCCTGTAGCAAGTCTGCCGAGTTGGAATCATGCCTTAGTACTTGGTAGTTCCTGGTATGGTGACTACTAGAGGAGGAAGCCATTTTAGAGATAAGTCAGAGAGAATGATTTCTAGTTAGAGAACCAAAATTTGACAAATGAGAGAAGTTGCAAAAAGTGAACGGTGGCAGGCCTTTATATAGTACCTTCTGCATAGTAACTTTTCACATGGGAATGCAGTAGCAAACCCGTCTTAAGTCAAAATTTAGAACAGCAAGTTTCTATATGATCGCAATAGTCTCCTCTAAGCATCTGACTATTGTTACTCAAGATTCAACATACGAAAGATTTTTATAATTACAGACAGATATTCTGCTCCTACTAGATAGGGCTAATAATTTTGCCAATCCTACCAAACAGGATGATCATGCCTACCAGACAAGACCAGTGATTTGCTATTCCTACCAGACAGGAATATTACTCTTAAATCCTACCAAACAAGATCATCATTATTACTCCTACCATATAGGACCAGTGATTTGTTATTCCTACCATATAGGAATATTACTCCTAGATCCTACCAGACAAGATCATCATTATCACTCATGCCAAACAGGACCAGTGATTTGCTATTCCTACTAGACAGGAATATTACTCTTAGATCCTACCAGACAGGATCGTCATTATCACTCCTACCTGACAGGACCAATACTTTATCATTCCTACCATACAGGAATATTCCTTTAAGATCCTATCAGATAGGAACATTACTTTTAAGATCCTACCAGACAGGATCATCATCATCAACATCATCACAACCTACCAGACAGGATTATCTTCATTTCCATCAGACAAGAACATGGCTTCTAGTTTCTACCAGACAAGAACTACCTTTTTCTTCCTAACCCTCCCAAATATACTAGGGGCATCCTCTTCATTCTAAAGTTCACACTCCTCAGAACTACCTACCAGATAGAGCAATCCTGATGAGGGGGCAACTGTGAACCCTTAATTCTATAACACTTAAAATTATAAACCATTCAATCAAGAAGGGAATCAATCAAGACTTTTAAATATCATCAAATCGTTTGAGACTTAGTAACGAGTGCATCACAATTGGAATCATGGAAAATGGATGAGAAACGAGTGAGAACGGGCGAAAATAGGCAAAACGAGTGAATCATAGCTAGTTGCCGCAATGCTATAGAGCCTTTTGCGATGCCGCAGAGGCTTATGCGGAAACCATACCATGTTTCTACTCCTACATTGGAAATTTTAGCCTCTATGCTTCATTCTTCTCCCTATATATAAAGATGGTCTCTCTACTCTTCAACACACAGACTTGAAGGCTTAAAAAGCACTAAGTTCAAGTAAATTGCTTTGCTTTTACTCCTTGCTTTGCAAAGCAAGTTGGGTGGTTTCTCCTTGATTCCTACTCGACTAGTTTAAGGCTTTCTGCCCACCTATTTGAGGCAAGCTCATTGCCTAAGGCTCGTGTCCGTCGTGTGGAGAAGATGAAGTTGTATTCTAGTGGTCCAAGGCTCATGTCTCTTGCATGGAGAAGGTGGAATTGCGACCCGGTCATCTGTTCCATCTGCCCTATGTCCCCAAGCCGCAAAAGCGTAAGGTAATCTTCTTTTCCTTTCTATTTGGTTATTGTCTCTTTTAGTTAGTTGATTAAATTGATTCATCTAGGTTGCTAGCTAATCAACTCGGTAATCAATTAAATTAATTAATTAACTCAACCATCTTTTAATCAATCAATCAAAATATGATAAAGTGGCTAGGCTAAACTAACCTCTTCATAAGAAGGGAAAGCTGCGTGGGTTCTGATTCCTATTCAAAGGGATACATAGGCATGCTTGGTCCAGGCATCGAATCCAATTAAAATTAATTAACTATCCCCCTATCACCTTCTTCACTTACTTTTGTGTATGTTTCTTTGCTTTATTATCAGGATTAGTTTGGGGAATGTGTGACTTTGCTAGAACCCACAAGGGCTGGAGGAGGTATCCCCTATGTTTGAAATTTTATTTGTAATGTTAATTTTATTTTGGACTATTACTTGTATTTATTATTGCAATCAATGGTCATACATATTATAAATTGTCCATGCATCTTAAATTGTTCATAAAATATATTTTAAGTTACTTTTATATTGCTTGGCCAAACATATTTTGTTAAACTGAAAACCTAGTCCCTGAATCCTCTTTGGTTTCGAGGTTAGTGATCTTTTTCCTTTGGGTAATGATGGGAGTCAAATGGATTTTTTCCTTATATTTTTCCAAATAAAAATAAATTAAGGTGATGACTCTAAAATGATTTTCAAAATAAGATCGAAGGCTTCCTCATGAGTTCTTTCCCAAATGAGCATTTTGATTTTCTTTAGCAGATCGGACTGGTGCCCGGGCAAGGTCTCACAAACAGGCTCCCCCTCTTATTCACTCTGCAACAATGATAGTGGAAGCCACTTGTTCTTAAACTTTTTAGATCCAAGTAGCCTCATCATTCTGAAGACTATTTACCTCTTCAACAGTCGTAGCAAAAGTGGCCTTCTGTTCTCTTTGGGAAGCTATATAGGACTTGCTTTTCCTCACTAAGGAAGAAATCACTTGAATGTCCTCATCCTCTTCATCTATTAGAGTTAAGGCTGTAACTACTTCTTCCACATCCTTCACCAAGTTGGCAAGCTCAACTACAGCCCCTTCCCTAAGATCATTCTCCAAGGATGGGTTCACTTTCTTCTTTCCCTTCTTGACAAGAATAGACTTCCTTAGCTTCTTCATAGCCTTCTTTAATGCAACTTCTTCATCAATTGTGATGCTAGTAATTAACGCCTTTTTCCTCTTGCTAGTGGTCTATTTCATTGGCTTTGGATACGATAGATGGACCACCTTTAGAGGCTACCACTCTCCCTAATGGACCAAGGTTAACCTTTCAGTTACCTTGTCTATACAAGGAAGGCTAACATTGCAATTGAAGGTGAGAGGGGTGATGCCTTCCAATTTCTTTTGTATGTCTTCGCAAGAGCCACTCTCTACATCATTGTGAAATGCTAAGACGACATAAAATAAGTTAGAAAGATGCCAAAGAATAGCATCGAATCTCAACGTATGAAATGAATACACAGACTTACCCCTAATAGCATTTATTGGTGTATTCGAGATTACCATACCTAAGGTAGCCTTGAGCATCATGTGCACCTCCAATGACCTTAAGTTATACGAAGACCTTCCTCGGATCAAGGTCTTGATCCCCCTCTTCTCTTCCTAGCTCAAGTTCTCTAGCCAGTCAAGCAAGCCACTAACTGGATTTATGAAGGAACCAAGAAACTCAAAGCCAAGACCTTAAACAGGCTTTTGCCTAATGACAGCAAACTGGCTTGCCCAGTTGGGGATCTTATTTTCTTTATTTTGGAAAAGATGGTGCTTTGTGTGAGCAAAGGTAGTGTAAATAAGATTTAAAACATCTTCGGTATTAGAGTAATCCTTAAGGCAGTGCACACAACCTCAAAAAAGAACATCTCCCTTTGGCATTTGAATGCAGCATCATGGGATTCACTTGGTAATAGTTGAACAACGCCACCATTAAAGGCGAAAAGGGCCACCTCAGCCCAACAACCGTTTGGTCGAAGAAAAACATATAGTTGCAAAAGTCCTTCGGTAGCTCTCTTAAGGACTTTGCATCTTCTCTTTTTGCACCCATCAGAATGCTCTAATATAGCTGAGAAATGTACAATTCAAACTCACCATTGGCTTAAATTCTTAGACCAAGATTTGAAGCATTCAGCCACCATAGTGGTGGCAGTAGAGTGCCACTAGTTTAATACAACAATAGAAAAATCGATGGTAGATTTTTTTGGATCCATTTTTAGTGTTTCACAACAAGAAAAAGCAAGAAAAGGCAAGAAGAAAGCTCAAGCACATAGAGCTCAACAATGGTAGAAAATGCAAGGAGAAAGAAAGAATTTTGGAAATGTGAAAGGCACAAAGAAGAAAGAAAGCACTATTTATAGAGAGAAGGACTCTCAAAAACTATTCAAAAATCATTGATTCAAATTTCAAAAAGCATATCCAACAGTGATTGAAGTCTGATCTAATGGCTAAAGTCGAAGAGCCCATCTGCTCACCTTGCCACCCATCGTTACTCCATAAAAAATTGGCATAGTTACTCATGCAGACTCTAGCTATATAAAGCTCAAGAGGTTGATGAGCCTAGCACCTCTTCACCAGGCTAAGCCCCAACAAAAGTTGAGCAAGCTTGTGACACCCTAATCGAAGAGGTTCCTTGTGTTATACCTTGCTTTGTTACATGTGTTTCAACAAGGACTCAGCAAAGCTCCTCCTCATTGAAACAGGAAGGCCTCTAATAAGAAAAAAATTCACTTTAAAAGCATTTAGGCTCTAGACTCTACTAACATAGATCTCTCGAGGAATTTAATGGGCTTCACCTCAGACTCAACATGTTGGTCAATAAGTTGGTCAACAAGTGAAGAGGAAACATTGGCATCCAAAGAGCACCTCTCCTTAGCTAGGATGTTCACCTTTTCACCATCTCCAAGCCTTAAAAGGGACCATCCCCAAAATGTCTTTGCACTAAGAAGTTATGAGAAGGCTCCATCTCTTCACTTCTTTGCCAAGCTTAATCATCCAAGCATGACCCAGCACCTTCCACCATGACAGAGCAGTTCTCTTCATTTATCTCACCTATCCCGTAATAAGGAAGGCTTCTCTGAGTGACACTTGTGAGGATAAGTTCTCCTCCTTATTACCTTGGATGCATGACATATGTCCCAACCTCATTCATTAGAAGAGGACTCATTGTATAAATAGCAGCCATGCGGCTCATACAAGTTAGCTTACTCTTCATTAGAAAAGTTTTCTCTTAACCTAACAATAGCTGACTTGAGCATCAGAGCTTCCGCTTTAGGCCAGGGCTTGAGCTCCTTCATAGTGTTCTCTTTATTTTGCAAGTTGGTTTGAGCACCTCATAGTCCATCTTCATCAAAAATCCAGCCCATTCCCTTTAAACATATTATGAGCATATCATATATGTATATACATATGTATTCACATATGTATATACATAGATATATGTGTGTGTGTGTGTATGTATATGCACTTCATTTTCATTTTAATTTTGATAATATTGATATAATTGCATTCAAAATCTCTAAATTGGGATAATAATCTATTTTAAAATATTTGAACACAATTGTAATTTTTAGAGAAAGATAGATTTCTTTTGTCATTAAGCCTAATAATAATAGTAACACTGATCTAATGCGATGGTAATTATAACTTGATTCGCAATGATATTTTCAGAGCTAAAAATGTTAATGACTGAGCAATTTTTATATTTAGACAAATTTGCTCTTTTCATTCCCTTAATTCTTTTCATCTTCCCTTTGCTCATCTCATGGTTACAATGAACATCCCTTCTTGGGCCAATATTCGAACTTTCCAAATTCTTTGTTCATTCAACAACGATGAAAGTCCCCATACTAGAAATTAAATAATTAAATATATGGGGCAGTCTTGACATAAGCAATTATGAATAAAGAATCATCAGTTTATCACTAAGCAATAATTGACGCAGAATACCAAACTCTCTAAAAAAATTTTGGAAAATTGAACGAGATGAGAATGATTAATTATAATTACTTGTAGGCAATCCGTACGTTATTACATGAATTTTTGGAACGTGGGCTTATTTTTTATTTCAATTAATTTCTCAAAAATTTTCATTGCATATTTTCTTTCTAATATGCCAACATCGCCGCCCGTTCTATAAAAAGTGAAAAAATAATATCAAAAGTTATGAGACTAGTCTGTAATTTGACCGAAATAAGTGTTTGTTTGATTGACAAAAGATTATATTAAAGGATTTTAGATGATAAATTCTGAATCATTCATGAATTTGGCACCAAATTTTAGTTTAGCATAATATATGACGAATTCATAAATTATTCGAAATTTCTCGTTTTTCAATAACTTATTTTAATGATTTTTGGAATCCAGAAGTGGAATTTTAGGAACCATCATTTTAAAGAAATGATTTTGTAAATTATTTTTTATTGTAAAAATCTACCTTCAATTTCATGAAATTTACTGTCATGTTACTGCTAAACAATTAAGATTGCATAAATTTATGGAATAAAAATATTTCTTTTTATTTAACATTAAAATGATATATTGATCAGTTTTTGTGCACCATACTAAATCTACTTCCTTAATATGCTTAACGACGGATTCATAAATGAGAAATAAATTCTCATTTATGACCTAGCCTTAAATCTATTTTTAACTTCATAAAATTTTGACAAATTTCATGTATTTTAAAATCTTTAATCTACTAATGTAAGATTAATATGGATGGAAAGGACTTTGATTGCTTAAATAAAGGTCTCATATTCGAGTCTCTATGAATACAAAAAACCTTCTTGAGAGAAATCTTCATTTTGACGCCCGACATTACCTCGAAAGGATTAATCCTAGACAAAACTTAAAAATATCCTTAGGATACCAAAAAAAAAAAAAAAAAAATCCTTAATCCAAATATGGTCATAATCAATGAAATTGCTAAAATTCATGGAATTAAAATTTAGGATTCTAATTTCATTTACTTGGTGGAGATGGTAAATCCAGGAAGTTGAAAAATATTTTTGAAATAACAAAAATAGCTGGTAAAATCCCTGATCCATTCAAACAAGACACTCCGCAAAATAAATAAGAAATTTTGATATATTTATCTGCTTTTGTTGTGCCAAACCATATCTTTAGGGTGCATTTCCATATTTTTAGAGTAAGTTTCATAAATAATAATGAAATGTAATAAATTCAAATAAATTTTTAATATAAATTTATACTAAATCCATTATTATTTAAAATTACTCATCTAACATCACTTATCATTCGCTATGTCATCAGCTTTATTTGAAAGCATTTTCGTTTGGGGCTGTAGTACGTAAAAATTCAAGAGCAAGAGACATAGCTCCATGCATGACGTAGCAAAATACGAAGGCTGACTAGACTGACTAGATCCACACGCATCAAGTCCGACTAACACATAACTGCACGTGTGACAGAACAGTCAGAGAATGAGCCCTACCACCACATGAAAGACTTTGAATTCAATCTAAAAAATTAATAAGTGGTAAGATCCAAACCTTCAGGTGTACTTTCAATATGGAATCTTTTTAGCTCTTCCCAATAATAAAACCTCAACAGAAAATATAAAATAAATAATTAGCAGCTAAACACATAATGCAAAAACACATGAATAAAGTCTTTCATTTAAACCAGACTATAATCTTCAATTATGTACTCCCAGTCCCAAATTATACAAATGATCTGAGCACTTTCACCAGAACAGAAAAACAAAATGAAAGGACTCTTTCGGAGCTCTAGAGAAAACCAAAGCTGCTTGCAGAAATAAATATATATGTTTCACGAGCTATGCATACTCCAATTTTTGGAGTGCTTATGGTACAACAATGCAAATGGAAGACATATTTAAATAAAGGTACTACCTGAACTTTTTTTTTTTTTTTCTACTAGACTGTTGTATGACCCCACATATGTAACCTAAAGTTGTAACATTGACCACAACATGGAGGAAAAAAAGAAAAAAGAAAAAAGAATGATACTTGACCTAGTTTAAGCCTTTAAGGTATGAACCTTAAATTTCTTTTTTTGCAATTTAATACCATACTTACAACTTAGAATTTGAAGTCCAAGCAAGAACAAGCAGACAACCTTGCTAGCTCATCTTTGAAAGGTGTTTCTCCAAGCCGCATTGGAAATCTCTTGTTCTTTAATTTGGATTTTTCAATGCTAAAAGACTAAATCCCTGGTTCCTTAATTTGGATTCCTGGTTCCTTAATTTGGATTCTTCAATGCTAAAAGACTAATCTGACTGCCGTCTTCTCTTACGTTCAGGCTCGCCCAACTCTAACGATACATAAATCTCCTCATCAGAGCCATTCTTTAATGCTGACAGGTTTTTCAATTCTGCATTTTCCTGTTGGCTTTTATCATGAACAGGAGACCTCCCTATGAAACTTGGAAAAAACTGGTGTTCCACGTTGGGAACTGCTTCTACCCCATCTTCTATGTGAAACTCACTGTCAATGAAAAGTCTAGCAAGTCCTTGCTGGGACTCTCCTTCAACTAAAACTTGACAAATATTTAAATTTAGAGGCTCAGAGTTTTCTTCAACTCGATCTTTTGATGGAACCCGGTCAGGAGGAGATGATTCCCCAACCGTAGAATCTAATCCTGCTGCTGACACATTTCTTTGCTTTTGCACTGCAGCTATATTAAAAAAAAAAAAAAAAAAAAAAATCAGAAAGCATTGCAGGATAAAACAAAACACAGAAATTATTACTGGGAAAAGATCAGTGCATGGATCCTTTTGTTTCTCGTCTTTCCATTTTCCTAAATTTCATAGCAGGCTCTCTTAAACAGAAGGCCAGTTCTGTATCTATATAAAATTTTGATAAATATATAGTATTGACAAACAAACAACTCAACTCCATTAGGTTCAGTTTTTCCTCGAAAGATCTTACAATTGTATTTCTGCTTTTTCACTTATCTGTTAAACAAAACTATCAGGATCATTGTCAAAAAACTTGGGCTTAGAAAAAAATAAATTACTTTAATAATGACATGTTGAAGTCTTGGCAAGTATAAATTTCTAAACAAAATATTTGCTTTTGCTTCCTTGCTTTTCAATTTCTAAAGGTAATTTTACAGCAGGTAACAAACATTTTTCTTTTGTTGATTTCTTTTCCTCTACCTTTTCTGGTTTACATTCAGAAGCGAAAGATACTTTCCTGATGTTAATCAACAAATGCCAAAATATACAGTCAACTTGTCTGGTAGGCATACAATAGAATTATAATATTACAATTTATGTTCAAACAGGACTTGATGAAAATACTCATGCACGAACAATCCCTATGTAATTTATTTGATCTGATTTTCATCATTCAAAATATGGCACCATCTCCAGGAAAATTCATCATGTGTTAACATCCTTAACATAACATGCAAACCGCAAACACAGTGGACTCTTCAAGATTACCAAATACCAAAGTGCTGTAGAACAAGATAAAGTAACAGCTTCTAGCATACAAACCTTGAAGCCCTTCATTGGTTGTGATGAGATCAAGTTCAAGGAGGTCCAATAAGCGCCCAAGATCAACTCCGCTAGTCCAGTTTTCTGGGGGTTGGCCAACTTTTAGCTTCAACCTACCTCGATTAGCAGTCCCACCCCAAATTATCCCAACTGGTCGTGGTTTTTCACCATTCTGACCCGTCAACATAATGAGGCTTCCACTATCACCTTCAAGATCAAACGGCTGCTGGTTCTCTCCAACAACAAGAAAATCAGTAAAAAAACAAATTCCTTTCTCATCATTATATTCCAGAGCATAAGCCATTATGGTTCCAGTAGTCAAGCCAGAGCTTCTTCCAACTTTGACAACCTGTCTTCCAATGAGACTGTTAATTGGAGATTGCAAGTCGATAAAATGGACATCAGCAATCTCGCCTACACCTTTCACAGATGTAGTCACATTGTTCATGTTAAAGTCTTCCGCAAAAGGAATGAAGGCCCCATCTGCTCGCACAAATGTTTCTGTAGGAGCACAAAATTGTAATGGGCATGAGTAGGATCAGGAAACCATGGAAAACAATTAGCACAAGCATGATATCATGGATAATCATGCTTCAGCATACCATCCAAACAGAGAGATGGCAAATCTAAGTAGTAGGTAAAATATTCAAACCAAGTATATTCAAGCAAGAGGAAGCGTTACTAATTGTAAGGATGAAAAATGAAATATCAGCAATGATCCTACTCTCAAGAGGACCTACTGACCATTTTTGTAGTTTCTTTTTGACCTTCTTACTTCTTTTTTCGGTCTTCTTTTCCTTGTTTATATTCATTGGTCAATATCTTATTCTTAGTTTACAAACTTCAATGAATTTGACCTAATCAACCTTAAATCGAAGCCAATAATAATCCCTGTCAGATGATCTCAAAATCCTATACAAATTCAATGAAAAATAGCTGTCAAGGAAGAAATTCAAGAGAAGTCAAGGTTATCATATATTATTGGAACATTGGTCTTAAAATGCTATTCTGCTGTTGATAGTTATATCGTATACAAGCGTAGAATTCCCCCCAAGATTGAAAGAATATGAACTACTTTTGATGGTTGAGTTACACTTGGAGAGGCGGAGTAGAAATTAAACTGATATGTTAACATCTGCTAAAAAAAACAAGATTTCACATCGACTCAGATGTCTGTGGCACAAGTTACTCTTCTGATATAGTGTCCTTGTAAAAGCTAATGCCCTAGACAGACGCATTAGATTGGTTCAGAGCTCAATCAACCTAAGCCTACCTAATTGATTATAACCACAGTGGGAACTCCACAAGTCTGCAAGACTTTTTCTTCCATTGAAAATTTCTCAATAATGTGCTATAAAGCAAACACTGGCAAACATTTGCACAGGATTCTTTGAAATTTCTCCTATAAAATTGTATTAGATCTAGAAAATGATTTGCATTTATGTCAAAAAGAAATGCAAATTATTTGGTGACCTCTGGTTGATCCATAATTGTTTAATGATTTATGGCTACATTAGAATCATAGTTTGATATTCATCATGTTTCAACACATGTCCAATGACGATTATCCAAGACACCACAAAACGATCAGCTTTGTTGTATGAAGTTCCAAATATTGGAAAAGTCATCATCCCAAGGTAGATCACATGAAGTTATTGTCCCAAAAAGGAAAAAACTCCTAGCTCCTTCCGAACACCCTCTCCTCCCCTTTCTCCAAATTCTTTATTCCAAAAAATCCCCAATCATCTCTGAAAGTTCTCTTTTTAACTGCCACAGTAAAATCACAAAGACAGACCTTCCTTGGCTCGACTTCAACATCTTGAATGTAATTTATTTGTGGAAGATCGTAAAGACAAAAACTTGCAGGTAATACCTTAATGAATTCTACAATCTGGAACTATAATACCTGGGTTCATTCCAGCAAAGATGCCATACCAAAGCTCATCTGTAATAAATGAGGTTGCTCTCTCCACTGCACCCAAATACACTCCAGGTCCAAGGCTAGGTGGCAAAGGATGAAACATTTTCTGGTTTGGGTAATCTAAATCAACTGCGACATGCCTATTTGTAAGGAAACCTACCTGTCGGCTTCCTGTTCGGCTTTTCACAATGGCACCCAGGGTTCCGTATGTCTCTTGGTTAGCAACCTACAAATATAAAGCAATTTGGTTACTTCTACTTCACAAAGGCACAAGTAATCAAGTAAATACAGGTGTACAAATCTTATCAGTAAGAATTAAAGCTCCAAGCATACACCAGCAGAATGACCAAAAATTAAAAGACTCAAATGATCTCCTCTAATAGAAAACATAACAATATTTAAGTATAAGTAATCATACAAAAAAAAAAATAGTAATTATATTATGCTATCAAGGTTCTATTTACACCTTTACTTCCAATAGAAATGCTGAAGTCCTTTTCCAAATGTAGAAAAGACACTTCCAATGGTTCAACAGTAAAGACAACAGCAATTCAACTGATCAAACGAGTCAATGCTTGACCATGCTGAAAAGCTTCTGCATATCCAACTCAATGCAGGAGAATCAGTCCAGTCGCTGTGGTATCCTAGATATGTTAGTGTTACAAAGAAACTGACATTACTAACAAGATGGAACAGCACTTGCACAGCAGATAGCTTTATCAAAAGAACAGAATGAACTGGTTGTAACGAGCTCAAAAAAATGTTCTTCAAGTTCATTTATGAACTTCAAACCAAACAATTTTGGACGTAACTTTTAGCTTCATTTAAAAAACCAACCGAACATAAACACAAGTAAGCTCAACTTGAATATGTTCACGAGGAAGCTAATTGTAGTTGTTTACATTTATTTAGTTACTTATTTAAAGGCAAAGAGATTAACCCACAAAGGATGTGATGCACCCATCGGCCTCAGATGGATGAGACAAAAAGTGCAACCTTAGGCGACAACTTAGAAAGGTCGTGATTCAGTCTAGGCTAAAGCCAAGTAGAGGAATAGTGTAAGGAAGGAATAAAAGAAGACCGCTTGTTGAAAGTAGGCACAAGTGGAAAGGCAGGAATAAAGTTTGCTATAAGTTGATCTATGTTCAGATTATAAAATTTTGCCATATAATTCCCATAAAAAATGGCATATAATAAAATCATAGTTTTAATTAGCAATTAATTCTAATAGTGAGCTTAAGATGTACAAAAATCGATACGAGATCAAGGGAGATTATAGATGAATGATCAGTAAATGGATGTAATCAAGTTGAGGAGCAGCCTTGCATGACTCTAGAAGGGGGGCCGCAGCTCAGTGAAAGTCCAACATCAGATTATCATGGATTAAGGAGGGTGCTTCCTTCTACATGAAAGGGGAGCAGTCCCCTTCTAGAAACAGGGAAGGCTTTAGGCCGGCATTTAAACTGCTGAATTGTTGTCCTCACAACAGGTACTATCTGATGTTTCAAGCATTAAAATATTAGAAAATAACAATTTTACTACGAAAATTTTTGAAATAGAATACTCGCACTTGCATTCTAGCCAAGCTATGAACGAGCTTGGTTTATCTTTGCCAGGTTGAATTCAAGCATGGCTTTGGAGTGACTAAATCAAACTTGAACATGCAGATCCTCAGCTTTATTATTCTATCCATCTGTCTATTCAGCTTTATTACTTCTATCCATCTATCTATCTACACACTTGGATTAAAATTAAATCAGTGAAGACAGGAAGCTTTTAACCCTATGCATAAAAGGTGCCACCTATTCCTGAATTGTTTCAATCCTATCCTAATGCACGCATATTCGTTGAGCAAAACAAAGGAAGGGACAATAACAAAGTTTTCATTTCACTCATAAATTTTTTCCCCTACAAAAATTTTCCATTGTTTAATTTTTTTCAATGTATTTATAATAAACCTATTTTTCATTCAATATTTATAGTATTTTCTTGATACAATCAGTGAACTTCCCATCAATACACATAATACACATGAGATGAAGTCTCTCAACACTACCATATAGCAACAAGTGAAAGCTTCCATTTTTATCATGAGATAAATTAGATATTCATGAAGAAGGAAACTGTTGAAAGATTATAAAGGAATTATTTTTAAAAAAAAATAACTGGTATGATAGTAAAATTTTTGGAGGTAAAAAATAAAGTGGTTGTTTTGTGAGCAAGATAATTTCCACAGCATTATCTGGATTGCATCAAAATAATAAGATTCAGATGACTCTTATAGAAATAAAACTGTTAACAACATGAATCATATCATTCACTAAATGTCTAGAAAGCATCAGTAATAACCCAAAAACAAATCCAGTAAAGTTTGCTCACAAAATCTGACAGATGCAGATTTACTTAAATATACAGATAATATTCTAAGCATATTGAGTTACTGACACTGATCTTTTCTTATATAAATATTAAAAAATAACACTAAAAATTCACCTAATGGTCAAAAAAGGAATATCCAAAAGAGAGATGACAGCTCAAGCCAATTTGCAAAATTCAGAAGAGAGATGACAGCTCAAGGCAACTTGCAAAATTTATCTCCCAAGGTTTTCCAACCGGTTTATGTTACTTCTATTATGCAAGCAGAATGAAGTGTGAATCCTTCTTTGATGTCTCAAAAGTTTAATAAAACATCAAAATGTCCGAAGAAGAAAAATTATGCACAGTACATATTCACTGGCAAAAGAGTTAACTATAATCTTTTAGAAACATGAACTTGAGATCAACTCCATCCATTATTATATGTTTTGATGACTGTATTTTTGGCATGTTAACAGTGCCAAACTACTTGTGGAGGTTGAAACAAATATCAAAATAACTGGACTTAACAACAGACTGGCAGGTTGTAAATATAACACTCAAGTATCAATGGAAAATTAAACTAGAATAATACCAGTTGGCTATACAACTGGATACTGATACCAATCTAGTTCTAGAAGCTGAGTTCGTGTTACATCAAAGATTTCCACCAACTCCAGTAGCTAGTATGACCATGTAGCTACAACAATTGGCAAGTAACAGTCAGATATTGATGAACTTTCATCACTTTACGTACGATTGTTATTCATGTTCTGGTCCAACTGGCATTCTTTATATAGAATTTATTTTACTTAGATGTACTGACATGCACTAAATACTTTTCTTAGTCAGTGAGAAAGGAGGCCAAAATATTTCAGGCACGTGTACACCAATGAGATGATAGTGATGCCATCACCCTTGGAAACAGTGATTGAGTAAAATCTCCCTTTTCTTCAACATTAGATTTTATTCATACAATACAAATTGATTAAGCACCGTTACACAAAAATTCCATCGCATTGGATTCAGAAAGGTGTGTCGGCACTAGATATAATTGTTTCAATGGGACAAATGTACAACAAGAATAAAAAGAATTATTTAGTTCAATATGGCCCCAAAATTAGTGACCAGTCTGATGTAGTTATCTGAGTTATAAAGATAGTAATAATTCAAGAACTGTATTGAGAAATTTTTTGGAACACTTGACGAAGATACAGACATCAGAGCAAAGCACTGATTGTGAGCCTGAATGACTTGTGCTGCTCATCTTTTCACACTTCCTAATTTGTTTGTTCTCGTTACACATACATCATATTATGTTGGCAACAGTTTAATTCAAGTAAAATTTAAAACTGGACCATTTCAGATGTCGAGAATAGCAGAATACAGGTTTCTTCAGTAAAATCACGATCCATGTCCTTTCAGTTACAAATTATAAAAATCAAATAAATAAGAAGGGGAACTTTATTCAGTGAAATCATGATCCATGTCATTTCAGTTATAAAAATAATAAAATCAAATAAATAAAAAATGGGAACTTTCAACCATATCTGATATTGTTAGTGCGTCACACACTTTGTGAAGAATGTTTCAATTTTTCCAAATAAAAAGTGTGCTTATATTATACAGTAAAATAATGGAAATTCTTCATGAACAACTCTACTCCACATATTTCATCAGTGATATTTGCAGTTCTGTTCTGTGCAATATGCTTGCCATCATCACAACAAAAAATTTTGAACTCATAGATTATACATAAATGAGGCCTATTGGAATAAATTTTTAAATTTCATAACAATCCATACCTAAGGACTTTTCCTCTACCCTTAATCAGGATCCATGCCTCAAGGCTTCAACTGAATAAAATAATGGGAAACTTACACTGCTGATATTTGAACTTCATCAAACTTTCTATTTCAGTGTCCGAATTGTATCATCTTACCATCAAATGTCCAAATGGATATTTTTTTTAAATTTTATGTATTTGACTGGAACTTTTTGGCAAATACTGAAGTGGACCATTTTATCTATTAAAAAGTACCACACCTGAACATCCACTACATTCTCTCACTTCAGTTTTTTTCTTTTTATCCATCTCCTTTTTCCTTGAAAAAATTCAAAATATCAAAATATCTTCTAAATCTTCTTCCATTTTCCAAGCAAATTTCAACGAAAATAAGAGAATATGTAAGAACGAGAGAAAGAGAGAACTAAGAGATATAAATAAAGTGGTGGGGCAGTGTAAAACACTCGAATTTCCAGTAAATAATTTTGACTAAATACACCTAATTGAGCAAAAATAAAATAAAATAATAATTCAAGCACATCAATTATGTCATTATCCCCTACAATAATTAACGTGATTGTTGCCTTCAAGCTGACAAATGATATATAAGTACATTATTCTTGGATGAGTCGATCTTCAAAAACATAATATACCTTAATTTGGTCCAAAAAAAGGCAAACAATATCCAATAAACCTAAGCCCACAAATTTATAACACTAATAAGGTGATGTATATTTCATAAAAATCGTACGGTTTACTGCCCAATGAAGGATTATGAGGCATCCTTACTAGAGAAAAAAATTTCAAGACCTGTGATAAATACTCATTCATTCATAACAACCCTATATCAGCTGAAGGAAGTTAGTAACCACCTCTATAACAGCTAATAAAAATATAAAATACCAATAAAATGCAACTCAAAAATATTCACAATAAAACATATACATTCAGAAGAGAACACACTTTCCAAAATGCCGATCACTTGAGATCTCTACATTTCATTTTTCATTTCACACATCAATGTGATCCATGTTTTAATCATCATTCACATACCTGGGAACCAGAACCAATGCATGGATCACTTCCCCTTAACCCATCTACAAGCTCTGTGTATAATTGTTCTTTTGGAGTTGCTGCAGGTGCTCCATAATATGAAAACTCAACAACATCCACATCACACCAAACGCCTCCTGGGCCCTGCCTCATTCAATGAAAGGCAATTTAACTTCTCAAGTAAACAGTTATGCCATTCATAGACATAGCTATGCTTAAAGTTTTTGAATATGCTGTAGGTTATTTTCCCACACATCAAGATTTCAACTGATAACAGAGAAAGCAATATATAGAGATCTGAAAACAAAGCACTAACACCAAGACTATGATTCACAAGAACCAAATGATCATATTCAAACTCCCACGTCTTGTTTTCAAATTAAAAATATAAAGGAAAAATAGAACCCATGTACATGTGGAAGCACTGATTTTCTAACCTCAAGTGCAGCAGGTAGGCACTGAACATGGCTCAACCATTGCCTATGAACTTTCCGGGCAACAAAGACAAGAATAGCTGGAATATCGGTCAAAACACCCCGCCGAATCCTAAACCCAATTGCTGTGCCAAGACTAAAACGACGCAAGTTTTTGCTGTGGAATGCCCTAATGGTCATCAGTTCAAGCAAAGTGGTGGCTTGCTGCCCTGATGGCAACCTTCCAAGGATTTCCGGAAGCTCCCCCTTTTGAAGGTTTCCAAAGTAGTTTGCTCTATCTTCTGCTGTATCATTTAATCGACTCAGAGTAGGCCAGGAGAAGTAGGCAGCATTACTTTCAGAGTGCTGGCCACCTGATGCAAAGAGTTGGAGTGAAGACGGACTTGACCAAGGCAGATGAGGATGATTGAAACAGTTTCTTTCCAAATCTAAAGCTGATTCATCAGATTGCGTTGATCCAGAGTGATGCAATCTCAAATCCAATCTGTTCCTGTCCATCTTTCAACTCTCCTACACATAATGAAGTCAGCACTTCTTAAAGCACCAAAAAAAAAAAATTAATTCCAAAAACTTAATATGCCTAAAAAAAACTTATTATGTTTTTCTTTCTGTTCTATAATCAAGGATATTGGTGCAAAGCCAATGATAATTGAAGATGCAAGTACGATGTATGAACTGTAAGAACATATAATGAAAATGAAGAAGCAACTCATTAGCTGATAATGTCAAACACTTGATGAGAAACAATAGCAAAAATTGAAAGATAAAAATAAATATACCAGATATAGAAATTTGGCATATTCAATATTATTGAATTATATCTAAATTGTAAACCAAAGGAATTGTAAAAACAAGGACCAAAATTTATTAAGTGCTCTCTCTAACCTCTTCAAAATGAAAGATCAAAAAAAATAAAAATAAGACCTTCACTATTTTTACAGACAAGAGCAGTCAATTAAAATATAATACTTGAATAATACCATCACCCCGTCCTATTTAAACCTAAAAGAGAAACAAGATTCTTCAAAGAGTATCTGAAGAAGTGCAGCCATTAACGAAAAAGAATAACTTAAGATAAAAAATGCAAACAAGGATACAAGATTTATATCATCTTTTGCTGTGCAAAATAACAAACATATAGAACAAAGGAAAACAAGGAGAAATAGCGTAGCTGGATTACCAAAGATAGAAAGAGATTGAAACAGTCAATTAAGAGTAAATGAGTAATACAAAGAGCTTAATACACGACCAATAAACAAGGAATATGATACTATAAACAAATTAAACCCCGATATCCACTATATACAGAAAGACAAAAACTTGCTGGAAATTGAAATAGAAGAAAACATTTATGAAATGGGTATTTGGGAAAATTAAAAGAAACTGAGAAAACAGTAGCATAATGAGAGAAAATTGATCAAAACAGGAAACAGAAGGCAAGAAATTAACAAAACAAACAAAACCCAGATAGAAAAAAAGACCAAATAACACAACCAAAGCCAAACCCAGATGAAATATAGAATAGGGAAGCAAGTAGAAGGCGTTTTTTAGGCAAGACTCACCGATCAGAAGTGATGGAGCCGTGATGGGAGAGTCCAAATACAGACCCTTGAAGATGTTCATACCCTAGTAGACAATCAGCTCGTCGGTGACACTAAATGCTAGAAATAGTATCTGTAAGGGTAGAGGGATAGACATAGAAGAAGCATGCCATACTTGAGGAAGAAAGAAAAAGAAAGTGTCAAAAGAGCTCAAAGAAAAACACTGAAATTTTCTATAGAAAGAGAGAAATCAATTATTATTATTATTAATATTAAATATTTATAGTATAATATAAATATTTGACGAGAGAGAGAGAGAGAGAGAGAGAGAGAGCAGAAGAGTGTCACAAATATCAATTGTATCTGCTCTGCTCCTGTTGTTCTATATTGTTGTTGAATTACGGGCACTCTAAATTTCTTAATTTTATTATAAAAGGTTTTATTTTTTTTATTTTCTTTTGGGCACTTTCTTTTTATGTCTTTATCCTTTGATTTCTTTTTTTTTTTTTCCTCTTTTTTCTTTTTGCCTACCCATCATAAATGGAGAGTGATCTCATTTCTTAAGTGGAAATGAAGAAGTGAAAGCAATGGTGTGAAATTTTAATGGAGGAGAAAATTTTTCTTTGGATCCTTTTATTTAATTATTTTTTATTTTCTTGATATATTCAAGTTTGGTGGAATGGAAAATTAGGGTCCCATCCATATTTGCTCCCCAAAAGTAACACATTCTTCACTCAAATAATTCAATTCCCACCTATCTTATATTTATTGGGGTGTGTGAGTAGAAGAGGTAGGTTGAGGTAAAAGCCTTCGTGTTGTTCTCTTTCTGTTCTTGCACATTAATTAATTTAATTATTTACTAATAGTTATAACTCATATTATTAATTTTTAACTTAAGGCATATACGGAGTGATGCTTCACCCATAAAACACCACACACCCCCCCCCCCCCCCCCCCCCCCTCCCCTCCCCTCCCTTTTCCTGCTTAGCTTATCATTTGCTTTCTCTAGTTGGATTTCCATTTATAAAGAATTTGGAGGGTTTAAAAGTGGTGGGTTTAAGATAGATAGTGTTTATTTATGTGGGTCATAATTTGGAATAATCAAAGTTTCTTTCTATATGTCTCATAAATATATCATTACTTGTTTTACTTTCTTCCTTTAATGGATTTTATCTTAATAGGGAAATAAAAGACTTACTTTTCTTTGCCAAATTGCCATCCTCATCTCTCTCTCTCTCTCTCTCTCTACCTTATGTATCTCTTTCTCTCTCTATACATATATACATATGATGTGTTGCTTGCTACTTCTATTACTTTCCTTTTCAAATACTATCCCAATAATAGGCCTTTTCTAAAGAGAATTGTTTTTCTAGACGTTAAAATCTCTCTTAATCTCCATAAATTATCTGTCTTTTTTTTTCCTTGCATTATCTTTGCTTTTTATCGCTTATCACTCACGTATTGAGTGGCAATTTTTTACCAACCTAAATGAATTGAACTTAATATCATTCAAAATTTTTTGAATTAGGTCACAGATCACTATTTGATTTTTTTTTTTTTAAATTGATATTTTACTATGATGGGATACTGAATTCATGACTTCTTATGAAATTTTTAAGATAATTTCCACCTAAAGAAAAAAATTAACTTGTTATATGTTGCTGTATAATTAATTTAATATAAAAATAAGTTGAATTATTATAGCAAAAAAAAAAAGTAAAAAACAAAACTATTCATAAAAATTTCAAATTTATTTTGTAATTCTTTATTATATAATATTAACGTCAAAAGATATATATATATATATATATATATATATATATATATATAAAGTGATTCAAATCAAATCCGCTTAAAAAGATGATCCCGAAAATTATGATTCAAAAATAACTTAAATAAAGAAGGGAACCACAAGAATAAAATTAGCAAAAAAAGAAAGGGAACCACGAGATTTTAAGTGATGTTTTCTTTAACTTTTTTATTTGTTTGTAATACATATAATTAAAATTATATTTATTTTATTTTATTTTTTAGTATTCAAGATATAATTAAAATTATATTTATTTTTTTAAGAAAAAATTACATTAATAGTTCAATTTTTTTATTTGTCTACTTCTTTTAATTAAAATTATATTAATTTGCCTAAGAAAAATTATATTAATGGTTAAGTTTTTATATTTTTTTGATTTTTCTAATGCTAATTTTAGTATCATGAATATCAATAGAAAAAATAAAGAATTAAATTTTTATTTTGTATAAAATTTTTCAATATAATTCTTATTTATAAATTTTAATATTTTTATGGATAATTTTTTAAATAATTTTTAATGATAATTTTATATTTTTATAAAATATTATATTTTTTTTATATGACATTAAATTTTTACTCTCACACATGTTAATATATGATAAGTTGTAGGTTCGTTAAATAGAAAATATAAATTCTTTGATAGAATGGTTTAATTTTATTAAAAATTTACTGTCAAATATAGTTATAAGAGATCATTAAATATTGTTAAAAGTTTATCAAATATAAGACGTAGGTTTATTATTTGTGAATTATAAATTTATTAGTTAATATATGAATTTATTTTTTAATTTATAAATTTTAGAACTATAATTTACGAACATAAGTATACATGCGATGATTTTTTAGTTTATAATTTATAAACTTTTTGTTTTAAATTATGAATTAACAACATCTAAAGTTTAAATAAATAAATAAAAAAAATAAAAAAAAATAAAAAAAAGCGCACATCTTGGACTAGGTACATAATGCATCTTGGATAAGAATCCAGGATATAACAACCCATCCAGGTGGGATTGCTACCACTATTTACATCATCGAAAATTTGTAGTCAAGAATTATCCTCATCATTAACGTTATCTTCACCCATAATTCCATTATCCAATTATGATAAGTCGACTACTCCTTTGCAATAATAAAATAATATGACATGCAAATGTAGTGTCCTAATGAATGTAATGCACTATACTAAAGTTACTCTTGTTTCCACATCAATTAGCTGGTGAGATACACACTAAATTACCATATCTGAAATTTGGAATAACGGTTTAGAATTGATTTAAGATTAAAAATTAATTTAATTCATTCATAATTTAGTTTTTAATTGATTGAATCAAAAAATAAATTCACTATAATCTGCGATAAATTAATTGTTGGTGTATTTTTTTTAATATAATTTATATGGGAAATCTTCCATCCAAACTTCTAAATATGAAATTGTAGAAGCAAATTTTAGCCAATCTAACCTGTTTAGCATTGCGTTTGGCAAAAATATTTTTCAATAAAAAATTTTATATTTTTTTAAAAACTGCTTTTAAATAAAAGTAGGTAAATTGATATTTTTTCTAAAAACAGATTTGAAAAAAACAATTTATAAAAAAATAATAAAAATCAAAAAATAAAATAAAATAAAATTTAAAAGTATTTTTTTAACTCATAACAGCAATTTCAAAGACACTTTTACTGAATTATTAGCATTTCTCCTAACATGAAAAAAAGAAATATTAAAATGATATCTTTTGTTTGGAATGATCTTTCTTTGCAATAAACATATATATAAAAGAAAATATAAGATCTTAGGGTGGAAAGAAACCAATAATTAAATTATGTAATTCAAAAAGCGTAAAAGATTATTGTAGTTGGAAGAATGTATTTTTGGATTTGTACACTTTTCGTCACATATATTTGTAGCTTATTATACTTATTTATTTATTTATTTATTTATTTTATTGATTGTAGCTGTGCATGAGATTGTTTTTGAAAAAGAGAGAAAGATAGAAGAATCTGTGAAAATCTCCTTCACAAACTTGTCCCTTCTCTGGAAATTTCAACAAATGCAATTATTGAATTAATATACCAAAATATGGGTTCCACCACAACAATGCCCTTGTCATTAGAGAGGGAGAGAGAAAATAAGAGAATTGAGAGCACTCACCTTCAAAGTTATTGGAGTGTTGTATCATAGACTCCATTTCATTTCATATCAATTTGCTTGAAAATTCATCCCTTTTTCTAAAATGGTGTCACATTGACAACTTGTAAAACTTTTCTATATATAGCTCCTTCGCAAAATTATAATGTTACTTTTGCTTTATTATTATTATTATTATTATTATTATTATTATTATTATTATTATTTTGCTTTAAGCTAAGGAGGGAGAACTTGATCTTAAATTTATTTTAAATTAAAAGATGTATTATTATTATTGTTATTATGATTGAAATAAACTTGAGAAAGTATATTATCATTTTTTTATCGATATTTATATTAAAATTTTAAATATGTAATTGATATTGATGAAGTCAAAACATTTTGATTTTATGAATATCGTAATGTCATCTTATTTTAAGAGAAACAATGAAAAAAATTTAAAAGACAAAAAAAATTTGTCTCGCAAAACTGATATAATTTTATTACTTTGGCAAAAAGAAATTTAATTTGTTTTTTGTAGAAATTTATTTTTGATTGTTTTCCGTTTTTTTTAATGATATGGTTACCTAAATTAGTAATTGAAATAATGGAAGTAGTTATTTTCTTCATAATTAATATGTAAATTATATTTCTTTTCATAATTTTTATCAAATTATCAATCAACATTTGATTTAGTGGTGATGAGGACTAAAAGTGACTCCTCTAATATGGCTATGCTAATCAAGCCTAAGACAACCCAAATGATCTAGACAACAGGTCTCAAGACATTCAGACTGTCAAATCCAAGCAACCAATAATAATTAGCCTAAGTCCTCATAAACAAGCCACCTCGTGCCTCATCTAGTAGTCATCCAAATATTAAGCATCTTACTCTAGCAATACCTCACCTTGATATATCATAAAAGAGGGCAAATAAAGATCTAATCACAATGAAGTCAATTAGACCGAGAAGTGGGGATATATCACAAGCCACTTTTCACAATGTTAATAAGACTAGGAAGGTACTTGCGAAGTGAGAAAAAGGCAAAGGTCTAACTAGGCAATAACAATAAGATAATGGAAAACCTAAATTGAACAAGACCTGACCAATAAGGCAAGTTTAACAGCCTCCAAAGGGATGCAGTGTGCCTTGCATGCATTTAAAAGATTAACCCACCAGGTAAGGACAAAAATGCTAAACAGAGGACATAGTCAAAGTGCAGAAGATTACCCTTCTATACAATAACAAAGAACCCATTATGGGATTTAGTCAAGATCTAGTCAATCCAAAGAAATTAAGTGGAAGATGTTTATAACTTGGCATACAGTCAAGTTTGGATTAAGAGAAGGCAGAAGCCTCTACTTCATCAAACAATGAGGACGTAAGCCCTTCAATCACACATACAAATTACAAAATCATAAACAGGTCATGATCAAACAAATGATGCAATCTATACAAGTTAGAATTAGATGTATATAGAGAAAGCCAAATAAAATAAAAGAAAGAGCACTTTTACAATAAAATAGAAGAAAGAGCACTTTTACAAGATTGAAATTACAAAAATTCATTCAAAATTTGTTCCGATTATATTGATTTGATCAATTACAAGCTAATGGAGTAGCAATCACACTAGAAAAGTATCCCATTCTAAGGGGGTTCAAAAACTACAAACCCTCAACAGATGAGGACACTTGAGGGTGGAGAAGTCAATCTTTAAATCACTTTTGGAGGTCCTCAAAGATAGTTAGGTGGCACTAAAATATGAAGCTAGAGAATCTGATAACCCAATGACCTCATCAAATGATGAGAATGTCTCGTTAATATGGGATCAAAAGAATAGTTCATTAACAAAGAACATTAAGCCCTCAATGACCACTTGGGAAGAAAATCAATTTCATTGATTTAAGATACTAATTGAGCCAATAAGATCCAACAGATCTAGAGTCCTTCAAGGACATAAGGAAAAGGTCGTCAATGGATCATATTAAAGACCTTGCACATAGTAACAACATTCAATAATCCTAAGTCCCTAGAATAACTCATCTTAAAATCAAGAGGGTCATACTCAGATCTGCCACAATCGTCTAGAGGAGTACCACCAAACTAAAGGCACCAACAAGCTAATAGAGGTTCTGTGTATGGAAAGGAATCAATGGTTGAAGATGAAATAAGCAAATAAGTATTATCCACTTTAGTTATATATAAGTCCTTATCAATGCCTTCTTAAAAGTCTAAGCATATCTTTTCAGTTTCCAAAACTATCCACATTCATTGCATCTTTTAATGACCTTTATAACTGCATTAAAGGATAAGAGAAAACTTTCATAGTTTCCCAATAAGTTTGCTATAAGACTTTAGTACACTAGTGTGAGGCCTCCCTTGAGTATCAGTCTGATCCTCTAAAGGGAATCAAAATGCTCATTTGGGAAAGAACTCACAGGGAAGCCCTCAGGCTTATCTTTGATAGATTTGAAAATTATTTATTATAGTCGCCACCTTAATTTATTCTTATTTGGAAAAATATAAGAAAAAAAACTCATTTGACTCTAATTATTACCCGAAGGAAAAAAAGATCACTAGTCTCAAAAGCAAAGAGGATCCGGAGACTAAGTTTTCATTTCACTTTAATGAAATAAGTTTGGCCAATTAATGTAAGAGTGACTTAAAATATATTTTATGAACAATCTAAGATGCATGAACGATTTATAACATGCATGATCATTCAACTCATCAGTTCAACAATAAAGTGAATATACAAGTAAATTTCATACCTTCTCTAGCCCTTATAGGTTTTAGGGAAGTTATACATTTCCCAAACTAAATCTAATAACAAAGTAAAAGGAAACAAAAAAAATAAAAGCAAGTAACGAAGGTGATAGGGGGAGAGCTAGTTAGTTTTAATTGGATTTGATGCTTGAACCAAGTATGGCTGCATATCCCTTTTAATGAGAATTCGAACTTACATAGTTTTCCCTTATTGTGAAGGGGTTAGTTTAGCCTAGCTATTTTATCATGTTTTGATTGATTGATTAAAAGAGGGTTGAGTTGATTGATTGAACCAATTGATTACCAAGTGGAGTTAATTAAGTTAGATTCTAATTAACTACCTTAATGATCAAGAATTAGGCAATGAGCCTTAAAACACAAATCCCAAGGAGTGAAATAATAGATAAAATAAAGAAAAAGGAGAGAAACTTATCTCAGAGGGCAGGCGACAATTAGATTTGGACAGCGCGACAGTTTGCCTTTAATGGCAAGCGGTGGCTAGCCTTGGATGGCAAGAGGCAACTAACCTCGAATGGTACGATGGCTTGGCTTATATGGTGGGTGGTGGCTAGCCTCAGACGACGGACATAAGCGTTGGGCAATAGACTTGCCTCAAATAGGTGGGCAGAAAGCCTTTAACATGTTAAGTAGGAATTAAGGAGAAACCCTCCAACTTGCTTTGGAAAGAAAGGAGCAAATGCAAAGCAAAAGAAAAGAAAAGCTTTAGAACTAGTGTGGTTTGCTTGATGCAAAGGCTTTCAAATTCCCAAAGTTGATGATTTAAAGTATGGAGAGGTCTTTTATATATAGGGGAGGATTAGAGGAGGAAAACACTAAAGTTCTGATGTGGGATTGCTAAAATAGGAGAATTCGCTGGAGTTGCAGTAGAGGGCTCTACGGTAGTGCCACACAGATCTCTATGGTTCTGTAGAGGACTGTAAGGCCCATTTTCGCCCATTTCGCCTATTTTAGCCCGTTCTTGCCTCGTCTTTCTCGTCTATTTTTCATTATTCCAATTACATTATATTCATTACTCAGTTTCAGATGATTTGAAGGGGTTCAAATGTTAGAAAGACATATTTTGATTTTTCCAATTTTCCTATTTTGAGAGTTTTCGGCTTTTTAGAGGTTTGTTTATTGAGTCTAAGTGCTTCTAAAGTTCAAAACGCATACTGGAGAGTGCAAAATTAAGGGTTCATAACTAGCACGTACCACATACAATATAACATGCATCCACCTATACAATCTCCAAGATAGAAGACTTGACATTTCTTTAGCCAACTAGTTTGCACATAAGACAACTAAAGAACTTTACTCCTATTACCACTAACTCAGTCTTTCATGACAACAGGGTAAGGGGCCATATGATGAGGCTAAAAGTGGCTTCTCTAATATGGGCCAAACCAACTAAAATTAAGATAGGCTCAAATGCTCCAAATTATACGTTAATTATAGATTATTTTTCAATAGTAAGCCCTGATATATTCTAGATTGTTAAGCCCAAGCAACGAATGATAATCAGGCCTAAGGCCTTAAACACATTCCACTTGATGCATTGTCTAGCAGTTATCCAAGCACCAGGCACCTTGTTCTAATAACACCTTACGTCACCAAGACTCATCTGACATGTAGTCCCTACTACCTCTGAGAAATGAGATTCACTAATACAGAGCTTTACAACCACTAAATTAAGTATATCATTACCTTGTCCAACCATAGAATGACATAAAAAACCCTAACGCACCACTCACTCACAACTATGTAACTCATCCTTTATGATCCCCTAGCAAGAAACCACTATAAATACCAAATTGTCTCTAACTTTCTTTTTAGATGTCTTCAATGCCTAGAAAAACCTTACCAAAAGAGCAGTCTCTCAATCATCTACTAGAAGGTTGACATCTTCTATTGTAACTGGTCATTCTCCAAAGTCCAATGTCAAAACTTCTTTCCCTACTAAAAAAGGTCACAATGAGAGCATCATTAAACACTCTCACGTAAACAATCAAGGAAAGCAGTGGAATTATCTCTCTAATCCATTTTCTTTCTTGACTCTTTAGCTTAATACATGTAATTACATGAACTTAAAAATTAAAGGGCCACTAATTGAGGTCCAACACCTCTCATCAAGGTCCTATGTTTCCACCTATTAAGGTCCAACATCTCTCATCAATGTTTAGCTTATTCAACCAAAGTCTAGCACTTTTCAGCAACTAAGATCTAACACCTTCAACTCAATTCATCTACACCTACAAAGATCCATTACCTTTCTTATATACTCAATAAGTTCATAGGCTTTTT
>CANTUT010001050.1:430000-465988 GCA_947687605.1 Reutealis trisperma | reverse complement strand
GGTCTCTACTACAACAATTCATAATCTTTCATCATCATCATAACAATAATAAAACTCTTTTTTCTCTCTTCTTCTCCTCCTTTGCTCTCTCATCATCTCCTCGATTGTTAATCACTTTATTCCACCATCAATTTGCTTCCAGTGCCACTTTTTGTCACCAAAAGCAGGAGGAACAATAGAAGCAAAAGTGAGATAGTCAACCACTGGAACGCCTCTATCATTTAAATCATTAGCTCCGTTGCAGGACACTTTGGCTCAGAAGATTGGGAACTCAATTCACCGTCTTGGTGCTCCTTCCAAGACTAGGGTTTACTCTAATGTTAATTTCATAGTTATCTTCTCTATCGATTTTTTTTTTTTTTTTTGAGTTAGTTGATTTGCTCTCTTTTGTTTGAGAAATGGTCCTAATTTGGTTCTCTAACTTATGTGAAAGATAATTTTCACCACATTACAAGAAGGGGTGGCCATCGGGGACCTTAGTCAAGGCTGGGAGGATAGAGTCTAGGTTGCGGGTAGAATGAGAAAGCAAGAGCCAAAATGAGTTCAAATTTAGATTTGAGTTTGATGTGGGTAGGGTAAATAAAGTTGGGTGTTTGTTAAGGCAGTTGTTGGTGGTGGGGGGCAATGGTGCTTCAGCCTGTCATGTTTTTATAGTATGGTGGTAATGGTGGTCACAGCATCAGTAATGATGGTGACAGTTTCAATAACGTCTTTGAATTTATCTATATGGGACGAGAATAAGAAAGTGATTACTTCATCGGGAGTGATTAAGCAACTAGATTAGGTCTTTGAGAATAGGGGCATCGACAATGAAACCAAATGTTGCCCGTGCTCTGCTAGGTTTGATGTTTGTTGTTTGAACTTTAGTTTTTTTTTTTTTTGAATTTTTTCTAGGTTTGAACTTTTAGAGTTTTTTTTTTTTAATTTTTTTGATTGATGTTTTTTGTTTGGTTTGAATTTGAATTTTTTGTATTGATATTCATGATGTTTTGATGTTTCTAGATTGTTAGGTTTGATGTTCTTGAAATTTTAATTTTTAATTTATTTTTTATTCTTAAATAAACGATGAAAATTTATTTTGTTGATGTGGCACCTAGCTGGCAAGCTGAGTCAACATACCCATCTTGTGTGGCTGTCACGACCCACTTATTAAGTCATGATGATCCTAAGGTATAGGGAGATATAAAGTCACCTAAACCTGTAGAACCCCTTTAACATATAATTTTATCATTCATCATGTAAGATCTTATCCCCAAGATCGTAACCTAATTACTTTTCTTATTATCCATTATCAACTTATCAGTCCCTAGTTAACTTGTAATACCATTTATAACATGATTTATAAAAATTTTTAAAATTTCATTTCATATCAATAACCAAATGTACATTATTTCATGCATTAGTACAATAGTAATAACAATATAGCTTACAACACGTGTAAGTCTGATAATGTTCTTATTCTAAATCTCCCATTACCATGGAGCTCTAAACAGTAGCTTTCATAGCCGAGAATCTCAACACTTAAATCTAACAGAGTAATTTCCAAGCAGGAGAATATAGCTTGGAATTCAGTTGTAAATTCATCAATCTTGCCTGAAAAGTTTAAACTACTAAAGAATGAGATAATACTCAATGAGTACATAATGATACAATACATTTGGTGAGTACAAGGATTAATTTTAGGAAGGGCTCTTTATATCAATGGAATGTTTTCAATCAATATTATCATTATGGTTCAATGTCTCATTGAAATTGGGGATAATATCTTTAGCAGAAATATCACTTTCTTCGGAGCAGGATGCTTCCCACACATATCAATTCAAGAGTAGCGGCCTAAGCATTGCTCACTCGCACATATCACATTACATAAGACTGATCGGATCTTATAGTTAAGCGTTCTCCTCTAACAGAGATTGGGTACTCTTGTCCTACCCGCAGGCTTATACCAAATACACAAGGTTTGATATATTACCCCACATCAGAAAAGGAATTTCTGCTTATCAATAGGCATTCAATAGGAGTGCTCATATAAAGTTCATGTTAAGGAATTCAATGAACAAAGTACGAATTCAATAACCAATGATTATGAAGAAGCATCATGTCAATGGTTCAATATTCAATGAGCAATTCAAACTTATCAAAGAATTGGAATACTTCAACGATTATTATTTGAACAATAAATGTTCAAAGCATATAATACAAGGCATATTATATTATTAAGTACTCACCTTGAACTCTTTTACTTCTATTTATGTTTACTTTAATGCTAGTAGTGCTCCTTGCACTCTTGCACAATATTCTTGTCATTATCTTTAGACTCTACACATTTCATTTCAATCACATATTACTCACTTTCTCGTTATAACATTCATCTAAATTAGCTTAACTTATTAACATTTCTCTCTTGTTTCTTAAAATACAACCTATCACTTTTAAAATTAAGATATACTATATATATACTTATTACTAAATTTAACATTTCCCTTAGTTATTCTCTATATGGCCAAAGCTATTCATTTTAGGAAGGACAATTCCTTTCCTCTCAATTTCACATTTTTATTTTCATAATAGTTAGCTAAAACAAATTAAGCTAATTTCCAATATTCAAAGGAGCTAATTCTACTTCCACCAATCATTCCATAAATGAACCTAGTTCACTAAATTTGGGAAAATCATTTCTATCCATTTGATTTCAAAATTCACATTATACAAATTATACGATACCATTCTCAAGCTTGATTTTCCTTTCAATTTTATAAATCTAAGTCAAATTCTCAAAATCCCAAGTTTTCCATAAACCTTAGAATTTTAGGGAAAATCATCAATTCTTCATCCAATCTTTAAATTACTCATAAATTCCTCAAATTAACATAACATAAAACTTATGTAATTCTTCAATCATCAATATCTAATATTAGAACATCAAGTTTCTTTTTAATCATGTTTATGCCTCTAAAGCTTTCAATTTAAACTTATGTTCTCCAAATCATTCTAACACTTCTAATTTACTTCTCTTTATCTAACATAACCATAGGTGTACTTAATTGAAATTTAGAACTTTTTCTTAGTCATTCTCTACCATGACCGATTTCTATATATAGTATACAAGAGGTATCCAAACAACCAAAACATTAAAAATTAACTTTAAGGTGTAGAAAAGAGTAGATAAATAGAATTCCTCACCTTGGTTAGCTCTATTTGCTAAAAGTTTTGTTGCAAGTGGGGTGGAAAGAGTCTTCTTTGGTGGAGAATTTTGGTGTAGAGAAAGTGGCTAAATAAAATTCTTTAACATAATTTTGCTTATATATATATATTAAGTTGGATGGTGAGGATTTATCAAGCTAAATCCAATGGCTTGCCTTTGATCTTAATGAATGATTAGGATTACATTAAGGTGGACAGCTATGATTACCTCAAGGTGGATGGCTATAATTGCCTCTATAATGGTGATGAATATCATTAGATGATAAGGTGTTCAAAGAAGAATCTAGATTCATATATAGGAAAAGTGAGAGTTTCACTTAGTGTAGATTTTGATTTAGTCAACTTTGGTGGCAAGCTAATCATATGCCTATAATTTATTCTCTACAATATCTTTTATCTTGGCTAATCACTTTTGCTCATAAGTTTTACACATTCCATAAATCTTAGGCTCATTGGCCAACTTCCCATGGGTGAAACCTTAGACGTGTCTCCACTCGAAGAATGCTACTAGATACATTTCTAATATGCCCTTATCACACAGTTGGAATCCCAGCTGTGTAGTCACCTGTGGCCTAGAGTTTCTTCCCCTCTATTAATGATACAACTTGTCTTTGGATGTCTCACACATATGACATAAATGCTACATATGACATAAATGCTTAAATTTAGGCAATCACTTCAATTGGTAGTACAACAATACTAACTGATTTCCTTTCACTATTCTATTAGCATTATTTAAACACATATATCATGTAAGCCCATTGGGTCAAACTAAGTCTGACTTTTATTGTACCCTTGTAACTTTGATTAAAATCAAATTTTCATATTACTAACATCGTCTCCCAATATCTTAGGAGACGTCAACACCCATTCACTAGCACTTTAAATTCATATATCAATTAATTTATAGCATAGCCACATTAAATCCAATTCGATTTAACTTTTACTTATCATAAGGTACTTATCAAAATTGATTATATTCCTCACTCATTGTCACGTCATTCATTTAGAATTCACTTCTTTTGATATTCTTATGGTTCTTAAGACCCTAAACGACATAGCATATGGACGTTATAATATCATCGTTTCTATTTATAGTTGGGTAAAGAAATCTTGATTATTACATTGCAGTCCACATTAGCTTCTTATGTAAGGATTCCAACCAATGACTGTAGGATGAAATGTTTTTGAAACTTTAGGTACTTCTTGAAAAGAAAAAAATTCTTTTGTGACCACATTGAAAAGATTACTAAATTTTGGCATTTTTGAAGTTATTTACCCACAAGATTTGTGAGTATAATATTTCTAAATTTTATCTTTAATAATTTTAGAAACTCATTGTTTATTTATAAAAATAATAATATAATTATAATTTATGAAATTATCAGTTATGATGACATGATGTTAAAGAGCGATCAAAAGTGTTTGTAATCATATACAAAAAGATTTAAACAAACACTAAAATGAGTATAAAAGAAATAACAAGAAAAAATATTTCAAGTAAATAACTAAATGGTATGTATATAAATAAATAGTTGAGTTTGTTATATTTATATAGTAATATATATATTTTTTAAAATTTAAATTTTGCACAAAAGTACATTACTAAAATTTATCATATCGAATTAAAAGAGAAATAGAGACATGGCAAATGCAATAATAATATTGCTAAATACGATAACAGATTTTTGCTTTTCGTATTATTAACAAGTATTAGTTTTAGGTTATAGGTATATATTAAAATTTTGAGTATTTGATAGAGATATGAATGTTCGTATAACTCTATATGAAAATATTTGAATATTGATGGGATATACAGTTGATAAATATAAAAAATCTATAGAGGTATACTTATATAAAAAATCTATAGAGATTCAAGACTATCTAAAAGATGAGATTAAAGTTCTCATTATAGAAGAGATTTAAGATGTATCAATGACAGAAAAATAAATAATAAATATTGAAGAGAAAGAAGAAGATAAAAAAGCCCCACTACCAAGGAAAACGATCAAGATAAAAAAAAAGATTAAAAATTTATAATTATAATATAATTATTTTTTCTTATAGGAAAAATTATTTAATTTTTATTAATAATAACAGTATACCAGTTTATTTAAATATAATTTTAATTTTTAAAAATAATAGTTAGTTTGTTATTTTATGATAATATATTATATTATATTTCCTTATATTTTGAAATTTAATATCAAAATTGCGAAAATATAGGTTGTTACAATAGAACAAATTAATGTTTTCATTAATTTATGTAGTTACAATTAATAATCTATTGTAAGAATGTTTATAATATTATGTTAATTAGCAATGTACTTTTCCAAATGCAAGGAAATGGAAAATTAGTAAATAATTTTGAAAGTATATTTTTAAACAATATTAATATTTTATATTTTATAATGAACAAAATCCAATAGAATAAAAATAATATTAATAATAAATAAAATGTGTTTTTTCACTTAGTTAAACAATATAAAATTTTCTTTTTTGATAAAAGAATAAATGAATCAGAATTTTTATACTTGCTAAAATACGAATTAAACTCAACAGTTTTTTTTTTTTGCATTTATGTCTATTAACAGTAAAAAATTAATTTAAAGTTGCTTTTTAATTTTCTCTCAATTTGCTAAGAAAATAAGAACTAATCCAAAATTTAAACTATTTAATCCTTTAAAGGAATAAAGCTATTAAAAATTTCAAATTATTATATTTTTAGATAAATTTTAACTTATATTAGAGAAAATCTTTATTCAAAAAATAAAATGGTAAAAGTATGACATTTAAAAAATAAAAATAGATGAATAAATAAATTGAGTCCAAAAATATCTAATATAATATGTAAAAGATATAAATAAGTAAATTTTTAATACGAATTGAGAGATATATAAGTTAAATCAAATTTTATATTTATTTGAAATTAAAAGATATCTTTATTTTATATTTATTTTGGATTGAATAGTCGAATCATCATAAATGAAAAAAATTTTCTTTTTTTTATTCATTTTATTACTTGCTAACACTAAGATTCATATTGATTTACACAAGTACAAAATCCAAATACAACGTAATATGTACGAATTCCACTGCTTATTCTAAAAATAATATACTTCTTTACATACAAGTCAGTACATTATGTGACTGTGCAATTATAAATAGTTAAATTAGATTTAAATATTTTATTTGTAAAATTAGATAAATGCTCAATTTTCTCAAATTTGAAAAATTTTTATTTAAACTAGATAAAAAGATCGAGATAAAATATTGAACAGTAATATCAAATATAACAATAAAAAAAAGGTGTAGATTGTACCAAAAAATAGTTTTTAAACATATTGTTAACATATGGCTTGCCACTTCACAAATTAAAACTAGAAATTAATTGTCCTATAATTTGCTTAATGGAATCAGGATGATGTCAAATTTAATAGAAATGTTATACATGTAAAAATAACAATAGGACAATATGCAAGAAAACATATTCTATTGCCAATAATACTACTATCATGATTGAAAATGAGGGATATTCTTTCATTTAAAAAAAAAAAAAGTTCTCCGTGCATCTTTATTTTATAATATCTATCAATAAAGCATAAGGACAAATAATACCGAATGTAAAGTTGTATTTATTATGGATAATTGTATGTTATGTATATCCATGGATAATTATATGTTACATTGTCAAGAAATATTTGAACATCTACTATGATGTTTAAACATTTACTATGAAAGCATTAATCAAAAGTGAAAAATCAAATAAAAAAGGAACTTACACTAAAAATGTAGTTTATAAAGAAGTTCTACTCTCTAATAGGTATCATAATTTAAAAAAATAATATCATATAATATTTATTTAAATTATTTATGTATTATATAATATTTATCATATTGGATTAAAAGGGAAATAGACATATGGTAAATGCAATAATAATATTACTAAATATGTTAACAGATATTTGCTTTTCACATTCTTAACAAGTATTTATTTTATGTCACAGTTCTATATTAAAATTTTGAATATTTGATAGAAATATGAATATTTATATAACTCTCTATGAAATACTTAAATATTGATGGAATGTACAGTTGACGAATATAAAAAATTTATAAAGGTATTCTTATATAAAAAATCTATAGAGATACAAGATTATCTAAAAAATGAGATTAAAGTTTTCGTGACAAAAGATATTTTAAATGTATCAATGACAGAAACATAAATAATAAATATTGAAAAGAAAGAAGAAGATGAAAAAGCCCACTACTAAGGAAAACAATCAAGATAAAAAAAAAATTAAAAATGTATAATTATAACATGATTGTTTCTTCTTATAAGAAAAATTATTTAATTTTTATTAACAATAATAGTATACTAATTTATTTAAGTATAATTTTAGTTTCTAAAAATAATAGTTAATTTGTTATTTTATAATAATATATTACATTATATTTCCTTATATTGTGATATTTAATATCAAAATTATAAAAATATAGATTATCATAATAGAACAAATTAATGTTTTTATTAATTTATGTGGTTAAAATTAATAACCTATTGCAAGTATGTTTATAATACCATGTTAATTAGCAATGTACTTTTTCAAATGCAAGAAAATAGAAAATTAGTAAACAATTTTGAAAGTATATTTTTAAACAATATTGGTATTTTATATTTTATAATGAACAAAATCCAATAGAATAAAAATAATATTAATAATAAACAAAATGTGTTTTTTTGCTTAGCCAAACAATATAAAATTTATTTTTTGATAAAAGAATAAATGAATCAGAATTTTTACACTTGCTAAAGTATGAATTAAACTCGAGTTTTTTTTTTTATTTACATGTTATAACAACAAAAAGTTAATTTATAATTACTCTTTAATTTTCTCTCTATTTGCTAAGAAAATAATAATTAATCCAAAATTCAAACTATTGAATCCTTTGAAAGAATAAAACTATTAAAAATTTTAAATTATTATATTATAATATAAATTTTAACTTATATTAGAAAAAATCTTTATTCAAAAAATAAAAAAGGTAAAAGTATAACATTTAAAAAATAAAGGTAGATGAATAAATAAATTGAGCTCAAAAATATCTAATAAAATATATAAGTAAGTAAATTTTTAATATGAATTGAGAGATATAAAAGTTAAATCAAATTTTATATTCATTTTGAATCAAAAGATGTCTTTATTTTATATTTATTTTGGATTGAATAGCCGAATCGTCATAAATGAAAAAAAAAATTCTATTTTTTATTTATTCTATTACTTGTTAATACTAAAATTTACATTGATACGCACAAGTATAAAATCTCATAATATCTACGAATTTCACTGCTTGTTTTAAAAATAATATACTTCTTTACATATAAGTCAGCACATTGTGTAACTGTGCAATTATAAAAAGTTAAATTAAATTTAAATATTTTATTTGTAAAATTAGATAAATGTTCAGTTTTTTCAAATTTAAAAAAGTTTTATTTAAACTGGATAAAAAGATTGAGATAGAATATTGAGCAATAATATCAAATATAGCAACAAAAAAAAGGTGTAAATTGTACCAAAAAATAATTTCTAAACATATTGTTATCATATAACTTGCCACTTCACAAGTTGAAACTGAAAATTAATTGTCATATAATATTGCTCAATGGAACCAGGATGATGTCAAAAAATTTAATAGAAATGTTATACATGCATAAATAATAGTAAGACAACATACATAAAAGCATATTTTATTGCTAATAATACCACTATCATAGTTGAAAATGAGAGATATTTTTTTTTTTAAAAATTTAAAAGAAAATAATTCTCTGTGCATCTTTATTTTGTAATAACTATTAATAAAGTATAAGGACAAATAATACTTAATGTAAAGATATATTTACTATGGATAATTAATAATTGTATATTACATTATCATGATGTGTTTGAACATCTATTATGAAAGTATTGTTCAAAAGTAAAAAGTCAAGCAAAATAAAACAACTTACACTAAGAATATATTTTATAAAGAAATTAAAAAAAATAACTTATAATAAGAATGTAGTTCATAATTTAAAAAATAATATCATATAATATTTTGCAACATTTAAATTAATATTTAAAATATAAATATTTGTAAATTAAATTATATTTTAAAATGAGACATAATGAAATTAATATATATATACGAAATGGGAGAGGAAAATCACATTTACGTAAAAGCTCCTCACTAAATTCTTTTTTATTGTGAATTTATGATGGGCAATATGGTCATTTATTAATTAAAAAATATAATTATTTTATTATATTTAATTTATATAATAAATGATGAATTCAATTAGAATAAGAAAATAAGAAAATAATTATTATTTAATATATAATTAATTATATTTAATTTAAATAAGAAAAATAATGAATTCAATTAGAATAAGAAAGAGTAAAAATAATTATTATTTAATATATAATTAATTATATTATAAATTTATAAATTTATAGTTATTATAATTTAACAAATTAATTATCTAATTTAATTGAAATAAAAAAATGAATTTAATTAGAATAAGGAGAGAATAAAATAATTATTATTTATTATTTAATATATAGTTAATTATATTTAATTCAAATAAAAAATAATTCAATTAGAATAATTTATATATTTTATTTTTTTTAGATATTTAGAAACTGGAAAAATTCTTTTGACTTTAATTACTCGAATATTAACAAGTTAGAGAAATTCTAATTTGACTTTCATTTTATAAATTATTACTTTGTCCTATTATAAATTTTAAAATTAGTTGTTTTAACTAATAATAATAATTTATAAATTAAAAAAATTACTTTTGATTATATAAAAAGACGTATAATTTGACTTTCATTTTGTAAATTATTACTTTGTCTCATTATAAATTTTAAAATTAGTTGTTTTAACTATTAATGATAATTTGTAAATTAGAAAAATTACTTTTGATTCTATAAGAAGACGCAGTAGAAAAAGAAAATGCACTAATTGAGAGTTCATTTAATAATAATGAGCAAAATCATTTTTCCAAATATTTAGAAGCTAGAGAAATTTTTTTGACTTTAATTATTCAAATATTAACAAGTTAGAAAAATTATAATTTGACTTTTATTTTGTAAATTATTATTTTGTCTCATTATAAATTTTAAAATTAGTTATTTTCATAAATTTTAAAATTAGCTGTTTTAACTATTAGTAATAATTTATAGATTAGAAAAATTACTTTTGATTCTATTAGAAGATGCAGTAGAAAAAGAAAATACACTAATTAAGAGTTCATTTAACAATAATGAGCAAAATCATTTTTTCAAATATTTAGAAGTTAGATAAATTTTTTTGACTTTGATTATTCGAATATTAACAAGATAGAAAAATTATAATTTGACTTTTATTTTGTAAATTATTACTTTGTCCAATTATAAAATTTTAAATTAATTGTTTTAACCATTAATAATAATTTGTAAATTATAAAAATTACTTTTGACTATGTAAGAAGACGTAGCAGAAAAAGAATATGCACTAATTGAGAGTTCATTTAACAATAATGAACAAAATGCTATTATTTTATTATTTAATATCAAAATTTCTATTTATAATGGTATATTTTTCTAAAAAAATCAATTTGTGTAAGATTTTATAAATATTTAAATTTACTTAAAATTTTCATTATAAAAGAGATTAATTAATCATTCTTAAAAATTAATTAAATAGAAAATCAAAATTATAAAATTTTTAATTTAGTAATTATATGTCACTGTTATTATTTGTAATATCAAATTTAAAATACTCATAAGTATTCATGTGATATATTAATTAAATAGATTTTTTTGGACTTATGATATAATATGATATCACATGATATAATATGATATCATATGATAAATCAATTACATATAATTAATATTGAATTAATATTGATATTAAATTTATAAAAGTACGATAGAAAAATTATTATTGATTTTTTGGAAGAATAAAAATTAAACTGGAATGTGTCAAAAAAAATCAAAATTTATCAAAATTAGTAAAAATATACAATCTACATTAAAATTATAAGAGAACAATAGATGTAATAAATATTAACATGAAAATCAATTTATAATTAATAATTAGTCAATATAAAAATAACAAAATAAATTAGAAAATTATAATAAAATATATCTATTAATTCATTTACTTTTTTTTCTCTAACATATTGTTGAATATAAAAATATTATTTAAAATTATAAAAAATAATTTATTTAGATATGTTTTATTTCAATATTATGTATGTATTGCCTTTTAAAATATATTCATATATTTATATAAAATCTATAATTATTTTGTGTTATCATTTTAATTATATTAAATATGCTTGATTATATAACTTACATAATATTTATTGTGTATAATTATATTTTAATTAAATTTTTATGTTTTTCAAATGAAAATTTAACTTAATTTAGATTCAACAATTAAAGTAAATTTAATAATCAAGTTATATAAATATTGCTCTATAATAATTTTAAAAGCTGATCAATAAAATTTTAGTCTTATGATATTTATTTGAGAAATTTTATATCATTTTATAATTAAATAATTAAATATAGGTTATTAAAACTTTAATAAAAAAATAAATATTTAAAATAAATATTTACATCTCTAACGATTTTTAAAGAGTCAAAATGGAGATTAATATCCGATGTACATTGCATATACATATATATAATCCGATGTACATTTTATATATATATATATATATATATATATATAATTTGACATCAATAGCCTATAATATTAATCCCTTATTTTATATATATATATATATATATATATATATATATATATATATATATAATTTGACATCAATAGCCTATAATATTAATCCCTTATTTGTTCATCTCCTATTTACTTTGACGTCCCTTCTTCTCCATACACTACAACCTATCAGTCTCTCTCTCTCTCTCTACCTTTCACTTGATTTGCATTATGTTTTAAGGGTCCTGTTTCATTGTATAGAATAAGAGCCCTTAAAGCCCTATTTTTTCTGAAAATTCGTAAAATTTCATCAATTGTAATATAAAGATTCATTCAATGTCAGAACACGATGCAGAAAAGAAAGTGGCCGATAGGTATCTTAAGCGCCAAGTGCTTGGTGAAGGTACCTATGGCGTCGTCTACAAGGCCATTGATACTTTGGTAATTCTTAGTATTTATAGTTCTAATTTTTGTCTTTTATCCTTTTTCTTGCTGGGTATTGAAGTAAATCGGTATTAGGTATTCTTGTAGATTGAAATGAATTATTTTTGGGGAATTTTTAGATACATAAGTGTTGGTTGTTTGCAGACTGGACAGACAGTGGCAATTAAGAAAATTCGGCTTGGGAAGCAAAAGGAAGGAGTTAATTTTACAGCACTTAGAGAGATTAAACTGCTCAAAGAGCTTAAAGACCCAAATATAATCGAGTTGATTGATGCATTCCCTCACAAGGGGAATTTGCATCTTGTATTTGAGTTCATGGAGACTGATCTTGAAGCAGTTATTCGTGATCGAAACATATTTCTTTCACCTGCTGATATTAAATCATACTTCCAGATGACATTAAAGGGATTAGCTTTTTGCCACAGGAAATGGGTTTTGCATAGGTATTCACTTTGTTCTGCAAACCTAGTTTCTCAGATTACTAATTGCTAAATATAACTCTCATATGATCTACTTGTCATTTATAGAGATATGAAGCCAAACAACTTGTTGATAGCTCCTAACGGACAGCTTAAACTAGCTGATTTTGGTTTAGCACGTCTATTTGGAAGCCCAGATCGCAAGTTCACTCACCAAGTATGCTTCTCCTTTTGTTATTGCTGATTATCCTTTTTCATTATGCAACCTTAAGAATTTTTTAATTAGTGAAAACCAATTATACCTTTTTGACTTTTGCTAAATAGTCTCCCTAACATAAATAGTAGTAGAGAATGCTGCTTATTGACGTAGTGGAATAGTGCATAATTTGTTCTGAAATCTTATGTTAACAACTAATACTAATCAGGAGCACTGAAATTCTCCTTCTTTTTCTTCTTCTTCTTATCTTAACAGTGGTCAGTGACATATTTTAGTTGATTAAGATTTTTCAGGTGGAAACCAGATTTTCTTTGTTGCTTATTATTATCTGATAGATGGACATCACTTTGCATATTCTATTAATATTTCAATATTTTTTTTATTGAAAGTTCTTTGCTGTATCTTGAATCTATAATTTACTTGCAATATACAAATTTAAACTTGCAAGCTTTGATTACCAATGCATAGGTCTTTGCTCGATGGTATAGAGCACCTGAGCTGTTGTTTGGAACGAAGCAATATGGTGCTGGGGTTGATGTTTGGGCTGCAGCCTGTATATTTGCTGAACTTCTTCTACGCCGTCCATTTTTGCAGGTGAGCATAGTTTTCATGATTGGTATTTCTTTTTCAATTTCATCCATGTGGTTTGTTAAATACTTGTAGATATGCTTCATAGCATGCTGTCAGTTGTATTTGTTTTATAGGATTTGCTATTTCCCTGTTATGTTCTATGTAGATTAGTTCCATTTCTTTGAATTTGTTTTGTTAATGTCCTTTATACAATGATTGTTTCTATATGCATAGATAATATCTTTTGCTTCCTGTCGAGTGAGAGTGTTTTCTTTAACCTAGTTGAGAGTGTTCTTAAAGGCTTGAGTCTGATCTTTAACCTAGTTGATTAGTTTCTAAATAGGTTAGTTAATCCTATGCTTAAATTTTGAGAAAATGTGGTTGAATCATTGCTCTTTTGTTAGCATAGGAGTCATGAGAAGAGTTCTTCATGAGTAATTGTTGAAGTCTTAGATTTTAGGATAGGATGAAGCCTGAATATATTATCGAGCATTGAAGTCTTTTAGGATGTGAGAATGCAAGAGAATAACTTGCAAGGTGCTCTTTTTGAAGTATAGGCTTGTCAGAGAGCCTTCCTCATAGAAATATCTGTGGAGAAAATAAAGATTAGTTGGAGATTAAACACTGGATTCAGATGAGTGAAATAATATAACTAATGGGAAAGAAAAGAAGGTTTATTCAGAATTTGAGACTAATGATGCTAAAGTTGCTAAGAACCCCATTTGTTTGTAGATGAAACTGCATTCATTCAAAACTTTACTTTGATTTTATTGATGTTAACCCTTGATGGGGAGTATTGGTGGTTAGAAAGATCTTTTGAGAAGACGTTAGGAATATGGTTCTGTAGATGGGAGGAAATTATGCTCCTACATTTAATTATATACAAAATTATATGGTTCTGTGGAGGGGAGGAGATTAAACTCTCAGATTTCCAGTTGCTTATTATTATTTTTTTTTTCTTTAGAGAGAGAGAGAGAGAGAGAGTATATGAAGATTAAAACTCTCAAACAGTTGGTATATTGCTAGAATTGTTATTAAACTGAGAGAGAGAGAGAGAGAGAGAGAGAGAGTATATGAAGATTAAAACTCTCAAACAGTTGGTATATTGCTAGAATTGTTATTAAACTATTGCAAACCTAATAATACATGCAAATATAGTTATTCAGCATATGAAAATAATCCACTACAAAGAAAATAAACAGAAAGAACTACATCAATTTATATGAATGATTCTTTTAAGGAATCACCAATTTCCCTACTCAGATATTTCTTTTTTTCTTTTTTAATGATCTTGAAAAGCTCTACTTAGCCATTGGTATGTTAATGATCTTGAAAAGCTCTATGTATTACTGTGATTTAATATTCATTTCAAAAGAAAAATCTATCTCCTTACCTTATGATGCCATTTCTTTTCTCCATTTTTCTAGTCTCTTTTTATCTTTCATTTTCTTTCATTTCCTTTCAGGTATGGTTAGAATTTGAACTTGTTAGCTCATTAGTAAACTTGCCTTTTTACTGATTTTACCGCATAAACTCGTGAGTTTTACACCACTTCCATCAAAAGATGAGTTTGCTTATGTTAACTTGACTGCTAGATTAATTCATAAACTAATACGGATTTGGCTTGTGCATCTAACAATAATTGCTGGAGTGTGTGTCATGGTTGGTGGTGAACCTAAAACTTTGTTTCACTTTGAGGAGTGCTAGTCGTGTTAACTAAGTTATACATTGGTCAAACAATTGATTGGTGGTGCTGGTAGGTTTTGATTCTAGGAATTAGAGTGGAGTCTGGTGAAGTCATTTCGCTTCATATATAGATTGATGATGATATCATTTTCTTATTTGATAGCTGGGATTGTTATATTTTAATGTTTTAGACTTGTTAAGATTTTTGAATTTCTAGAAGTGGTATAGTACCTATAGAAATAGATGAGCTTTCTAGGTTGACATCCTCAGAGAGCTGTGTGACTTTGGATTGGGCTTTGAGTCTCTGTGTCTTTGTGTAATCTAGGTGCTATGTTGGGAGGTCATTGCAGGTTAGTTTTGACTTGGGATATTGTGGCTTATAATTTTAACTAGCAGATGTTATGGGCTGTTTCATGGTAGATATTTGAGAATCACTTAAAAAACTGACTATTATGACTACTACATATGGTTACAGGTTATTACTTTTTGCTGGTATGATCATTGTGCATCACAGTTTTATTTTCCCTTTGTCTACTAGGTAATTTTTAAAGAGATTCACAATAGTCAGTTGCAACAATTGAATTTTGACCCACCAATAGAACACTGGAACTTGAGATTCAACTTAAAACCTTCTTGTGGGTCTAAAATTGCTCAGAGATTAGATGGGTGGAATGATGTTTTCTTCTCACTTGGTGAACATATCGTTATGCTTTTTAAGTACGAAAAGTTGGTGGTGGATACCACATTTGATTTCAAGAGGATATTTGTCTCTGTTTTTCCTCTACTTTTTATAATGCACCCATTATCAATTTCTTAATACCAAAGATAATTTAGAAGCTGAAATTTTCATTTTCCTTAGTGGATCTTGTAACCTTGCTAGTCCTTTTGTTATCCACTTAGATTTTATGAACATTGGACTTCAGAAAGTTATATATTGTTTTCTTGCATAACTTTTTATAAAGTATTTAACTAGATTTCTTAATGCAACATTCTCCTTTGGCGTGCTATATATGGAAGCTGATGTCCCTTCCAAAGTAAAAATTTTGTTTGGTAGCTGTCCTAGGTGAAGCAGATGCTACTGACTTGTAGGCGAGGAGACCAGTTAAGGCAACATCTTGATGCTTGTCTTAGATATTATAATAGTAGTGAGTTTCATACTATAGGACATTGTTGGCAAAGTTGTTTAGTTATTTATTTATTGGAATGGTAACTTCTGTTTTGCTTTGTTCTTTATTCTTCTTTTTTATTTTTTTATTTTAAATTTTGAGTGGTGACAAATAGGTTTTCTATTTTTTTTAATAGAAATGACAATAATAGTAACAGTACGGTTTGAGCATTAATGATGGGAGCTATGGTGGGAGCATAAGTTGACTTTATACTAATTAATATAGAACCCCAAGTTCTCACATGTACAATTCAATTCAACTAAAGCTAAATACGTTGGTGGAGGCTACACTTTGTAGAGGAAACTAAAATAGAAAATTGCTAAATGGTCCTATCAAAATGTAAAATTCTTAAACAACCCCACTAAAACATAAAATTTCTTTCTAAGTTTACTACCACTAAAAGGAGAAGAATAATTGTAAAGAGGCCCCTCTCTACAAATAGGGTTAGAATCACAAATTGGACTTGGGTACACCTACATGAGGTAGATAAACTACAACAGATGGTCAAAATGACTTGTACTACAGAGTACAGGAGCACATCCAATGGTTTGGATTCTGTCCTGATGGAAATTACAGATTAACTATTACGGTTTTCTTTGATTTAAAAAATTAAATTATGTACAACCATAGGTACGCGTTTAATCAAAATTCAAAATCCTTAAGGATAATCCTAAAATGACGCATGACAGGTTGGAGGGTTGGTTATAAAGGGGTGAATTTAGGTTTACTTGAATGCTAGGATGGGTAGAAACTATAGGCAAAAGGTTAGGGTTCGTAAAATGCGAAATTAAACAATAATAGAGTTATGGGCTGTTTTTGAAGCTGTTAATAGTAAACAGATGAACAGGAACATGACTAGAAAATAAAAGAAAATAGTTTAAGCTTCACGCCTAAACTTCCTTAGGAATTTGCCTCAAAATGTGCAAGAAACCATATTGCAATGGACAAAGCTGGCATCTCCTGCATGTTGTGTAATGGTTATTGTGTTCTTGATGCTATTATTTGATTCACTAGTTGAAGGATTTAATTTTCTTGTTGAATGATAAAAATGTTATGCTGTTGATGTTGCTTAACTTTCACTTCTTAGTCTTAACTGGTGGTATAAATGGTCATTGCCTGGTAGATATATCATCATTTTGCACATTAATTTTTGTAAAATATGTCCTTGCCTGGTGAATGTTATATAATTTTGCTGATTAATTGACCCAGTACAATTATTAATTTGTTTCTTGGGGCTGGCTAATTGTTATGATATTTATGACTTGTTTCCTCATGGAATAACATTTTAATTTGAAATGTAACAGGGAACAAGTGATATTGATCAGTTAGGAAAGATTTTTCAAGCTTTAGGGACTCCAACACCTTCTCAGTGGCCTGATTTGGTATACCTCCCTGATTATGTGGAATACCAATCTGTTCCTGCACAGCCCTTGAGCAAATTATTTCCAATGGCTAGTGATGATACTTTGGACCTGCTATCAAAGATGTTCACTTACGATCCAAAAGCTAGAATTTCAGTAGAGCAGGCATTAGAGCACAGGTATGAAGAACATTGTGAATAGGAAATCCACATTATGGTTGGTGTCTTACTCTCATTTGTATTTTTCCTTCTAGGTACTTCTCATCTGCACCTCTGCCTTCAGTGCCAGCTAAGCTACCTAGACCTGCCCCTAAGCGGGAATCTGTCAATCCTAGGACTTCAGATTTTAATCCACTGGAGGGACCCACTGTTTTGTCACCTCCAAGGAAGACAAGAAGAGTGATGCCTGAACGTGAAGGATTTGATGGAAATGCACACCAAGCTGATAAGAATGATGAACATGGTGAAGTCAGACAGGCAGCTTGGAATTACACAGGCTGGAATGAACAGGTGCCGATGTCAGTAGATCTATCTGTTTTTGGATCAAGAACTATGAGCAGACCCACAATTAACAGGTAAAACTATATCAGTTAAGCAGTCCATTTATGTTCGTAATTGTTTTAAAACTTTCTAATTTCTCAAAACATGTGAAGTGAATCGGATTGCGGGCATTGGTAGTGGAACTGAGTTTGATTCTTAGTATTGTACTTTGCATTTTGAAGTCATTGATGTGGCGTTGATGTGTTCCGATTTACTGAGTATTTATTTGATAAAAATTTCAGGTTTTCAATCAAAATAGGTTACTGCAGTGCTTAGAACTATTTTTGGGCTGCATGGGAGATTGTATAAACTTGTTAAAAACTTCACCATTGATCATTGCTAACCATACAAGACCAAATAAAAGTTTCCTGAACAGAAAAAGTTGAAAGATTTCATGAAGTTAATCAGACCCGTATGTACAAAGGGACGTTGGGCTGTTATTTCAATTCAATTTTGTCCTTAAAAGGTTGAAATTTCACTTTTAAAAATTTTAGTCTTTTGATATAGGAAAATAAGGTTCCTTGGTGAAATTAACAATCATCTCACCAATCATACATAGTATTATGAATTAAAGTAATAAGTTATGTAAGCATCAAAAGAAAGCAAGAGGGGTTTTTGGTTAATTCAAATTTGGAATGCTTCTATGAATATTAAATTAAGGACCTATAAAGTAGCAAAGCCAGAAATTTTATTCAGTGGAGTCACTGTTATACTAATTTCTTTTTAGTGTAAATGATTATAAATCTATATTTTTTTTTATGAACAATATTTTTTTTAGAAGTTGGTATCATTAATTTTATAAGTTTATTTATATTGAATTAAATTCTATCAAAATTAATAATAAAATTTGTAAAATAAATTATAAATTAGTAATATTATACATTTAAAATGAATTTATATTTAATACTCCCTCTATTCTATAATATCTGTTATTTAAGGTTTTGACACAGTTTAAGAAAGCCATCAAATTGTCTCAATTTTAATACGAAAAGACTAAAATATCTTTTATTTTATTTTATTTTATTGTGGAGAAATATAAGTAATTAATGTAAATATTTAGTGGAGAAATAAATTAGGGTAAAATTGAAAAAAAAATTATAAATATCTTCTTGAACTCCTAAAACAACAATTATTCTGGAACCAAAAACTTTCTGTTATTATGGAATAGAGTGAGTATATGAAAACTAAACATTGAATAAAACAAATGGATATATTAGCAATTTAAATAGAGTCGCACTATAAAATTGAGTTAAGAGAAAATCTAAATACATGTGACTTTTAGAAAATTTTAAATATTAGAAACTTTACATTGGAAAATTAAAAATCAAGTAAACACGAAAGATATTAACAATTTGTGTGGGTCGAAGTATATTTTAGTGATAGAAAAATATAAAATTTATGTTACAAATATTTGAGGGACGATATTTTAACAATTTTAGTGGGGTCACTTTTAAAATTTTAGTGGACTCATCAATTAAAATATATACAGATTAATAGGGTTATTGCAAGTTCCAGTGGGGTCACTGAACAATATATCCCTCTGCCCCTGCCTATAAATTAGTAACCATCTGCAGTTTGCTTTTGTGCTTGAATTAGCTCTTTGATTTTCATAGTATTTTTATATCTTTCTAACTTTCAAGCATATTTATATCCTTCTAACTTTCAAGCATACTACATAGCATAAAAACTTATCAAACAATTTAATATTTCAACACTTGAATTAAACTTATTCCTTTCATTATTTTCTGCTTTTATTTTTTAAAATTTTTTAGGAAGCATTTTTTAATTGAAGTACATAAATTTTTCATATTATAATCATCTACTATACTACAATTTCATCAAGTAAACTTTAACTTATCATAATTTGTTATAAACTTCTTGATGATTAATTATATATAGCTTAAGGGGTTAACACTATTACAAGATTAGATCATAATTAATTTGATAAGAAATGGAATGCATGTGGGTCATAATTGGGTTTTAATCATTCAATTATCTACTAACAATTAATTGAATCTCATACAAATTCAATTTTGTTCACATTTTATAGAAAATAAAGTATATTCAAACAATGGCTATCAATCCACTTGGATATGATGCATGGCTGTTATTGGTCATGCCATAAGGTATTAGGTCAAGAAATAGGGTTGAGCATTGGTTGGTTGGGACAAAATTGAGCAAAACCAAAATAACTGAATTCATTTGGGAGGAAAACTGAACTGAGAAGAAAAAAAAAAACTGACCTAAATAACTATATATGTTTATGGTTATTAAAATGGAAAGAGAATGAGAAATTTTAAACAGTTGGCTTTTGAAATAAGAAAGGGAAAAAAAAAAGAGAGAAATCACACTGGTCATTCATGCCTTTACCAATTAATAATAGTCCTAATTCTATTATCAAAATCCTAATGCAAATACCCAGATTATGTAGGTATGTATGGATAACCCAAAGATAATCTCAATCCAATTAGGAACAGACGCTTAGTACTCCTAAAGAAGAAAAAGTCCTAATGGATATTAAAAAATCCCAAATTTGAAATTCTGCATCTCTATATCTAAGTGGAAAAATCTGAATAGGAAACTATTTAACACTTAGAAGAATCACAAAAAAAAAAAAAAAAATTCAAGGTATTGAAACTAAGACAAAATCAGATAATTCTAAATAGAGAGGGGGGTGATGGGGGGGGGGGGGGGGGTGTGCATAGACAAAGCTTCCAGGGCTTAGGTTGCATGTGAATTTTTTTGGAATTATATGGGTTCTAATGCATTAGTTTCTCATGACCCAATCATTTTGATTCTTCAAAGATTCAACCAAGTTTTGCCGAATTTTTGTATAGCCAGTTAAAAAATTACCCTCTTATGATATGTAAATGTATTGATGAACTTATGGAACTTGTCACAAGCATTTGGTATTTATTATTTTATATATATATATATATATATATATATATATATATATATATATATATATATATTTTCTATTGATTTTGCCATTACATTTGGGCTGTCAATGTCTTTCTGGTTTTTAACTTGAAAACATGAAACTTTCTGAGCTGGAACTCGATCAAATTAAAATTTTGCAATTTTAATTAATTTAAAAATCAAATCTAAAATCTAAAAATTAATGACATTAAATATTCAACATTGATGTAACAAAGGATTAATGTTTACCAATTTTCCCATTGCATGTAGGTCACTATGTTAAGCTTTTGGAGTACCCTATTAAACAAATGAGAGTTCTAAGATTTTGTATAGGATCATTGGATTTTTAAAAGATATAATTACTAATGATGAATTATGAAAAATTTACATTCATTTCTTCTTAAAACATATAGAAAATTAAGTGGGTTTGAGCAAATTCAGTTAGTATTTGGATAGTGGTCATTGAATTTAGGACAGGTCTGAGTAGGAGGATTGTTACATGGATTTGGGTACAGATAGGTCAGTTTTTATTGGTACCCTAACCACTGCCATTTCTAGATCAGTACAGTTCCCTTTAATATGTTTTCTCCTTCATCAATTATTTTTTCCTGTCTTTACTTTTTCTAGCTTGTGCTGTAGGGATTGATGTTGTTCATTATTTTGTTCCCCCTCCTGCAGTGCTGACAGATCCCATCTAAAGAGGAAACTAGATCTTGAATTCCAGCAGCCTGAATAGGATTCATTAAAATAATTAACGTTTACTGCATTTGGCAATTGTTCCTGGGGATGTACCGATCCTGGACTCGCATTTATTAGGTAATTATAAATGATTGGGAAGTTTGTTGTAATTATGAAGCAATGTTTCCCATTTCTTATACTGGGAAGCGAGAGTCTTTTATTAGCTAATTTCACCTAGTTTATTCACAAGGAAGATTACCATTTTTCACATTACCATTTTTCACATGAATTGTGTTTTGCGGCACAAGCATGGGAACAGTGAATATTTATGTGGAAATAGCGACCCCTTCTTTCATTTATTTTAAGAGAACTTAGTAATAATTCAGGATTAGTAAATTTTTTGATACTATCTCACAATATTTGATGCTTGAGAGCGAGTGAACTGTGGTTGGGTGTGCTTAAGTTCTGAATTCTGATGTAAATCATGTTTATCAACTTTTTTCTGTGTACTTGACTTAGAAGAGCTAAATTAAAAAGCTTTCAGAATATTATTATTCTCGTGGAGTTTGCTATTCAACTATGAATTGCTTTCTTCTAATCGTGTAGTTGCAGGATCCTATCTAATTTTCCATTTTCTAATAAAGCGAAATTCTCACATTATCGTGTTTAATTTGCTGCGTGTGATGAACTCATTTGTTTTCTATCTTAGGATCATGTAATTTTCTGTAACTGATGTGTAAATTTGTGTAGGATATGAAGTGCATGGCAGCGCGCAAATTTTGTGATAATAAGTTCGAGTCAAATGGTTTTTCTTTAAGATATCATTATATGATTATTCGAGTGGGAGAAGTAAAGTGCATCAGTGAGATTATTATTATTCATATGAAATGAAAAAGGTGTGAAGTATTTGTATTCTCTTTTCCAGTAGTGAAAATAGAACTCCGCATTTGTCTTTTCATTTTGCACCGATGACCAAGTATTCAAGGTAATTTCCGTTGTTCCATGTTTCTTTGCTCTACTTTAATTTTTGCCAATTTTTCAATTATTATAAGAAAAACTATTTCAAGTTGTCATTTTAGGTTTAAGAACGGTAAGAGGCTGCATCAATTCTCTAAATTTCAAGCTTGCTCTTACATAAAACCCAAAAGAAATTAATTCAAAATAAAGGATGCATCCAAGTGAATTGGTGATTGGTAGAGAACATGAAAGCATTCTATTGCTTGTGTTAGGTTGCTATGAACACGTTTCCAAAAGCACAGTCATATGCCACACTTATATTTTCTAGGGAAAATTTCAAAATAACCAAAAAAAGACAATATTATTTTTACCGTGTTTATGAAAAAATTTTAAAAATACCATCTAAACTTCAAAAAATAACATTTTTATTAGGTTATATGTTTGTCATATTTTATGAATTTGTTCACAAAAAAAAAAAAAAAAAAAAAAAAACTCAGAAAATGCTAAAAAATAAAAAGATATTAATTTATATTACATTAATGTATACTAATAACTTTATATACAAATTGCAAATTTGTAAAAGGTAAAAAGATATAATGATAGTAAATAGTATTCACATACCAAAATTTGGTATACATTAAGTATATATTTGGTATCTGCAACTACTTTATATATATATATATATATATATATATATATATATATATATATATATATTGCAAATTTGAAAAATTAAAAAGATAAACTAACAATAAATGGTATATGTATAACGAATTTTAGTATACTTTAAGTATATATTTGGTATCTGCAACTATTTTATATTTATATAGATTAGAAATATGAAAAATTAAAAACATAAACAGTAAATGGTATATGTACGCCATAAATTGGTATACGTTTAGTATATGTTTGGTAATTACTTTATAAATTGGTATACGTTTAGTATATATATTGCAATTTTGAAAAAATTAAAAAGATAAACAAATAGTAAATGGTATATGTTTATCAAAATTTAGTATATGTTAAGTACATGTTTGGTATTTGTAACTACTTTATATATATACATATTGCAAATTAGGAAAGTAAAAAGATATACTAACATTAAATGGTATATGTAATTTCGAATGATATTCATCTATTATAAATGTAAAATACATTTGACATATACTAAATATTAATACTATTTTTGATATATTATTATCCAAATTAAGAATAACAACAAAAATATAAAATTATAAAGTTGACTTTATATGTAGATTTGAATTGATTTTTTCAAGTCGTTATTAATAACACAGCAGTAGACCTGATAAAAAGTATGGAAGTGCAAGCAATCATAGGACCATCAAATTCAATGGAGGCCTCGAACTTGGAGAAAAAGCTCGGGTGCCCATCATATCCTTTTCTGCCTCTAGTTCTTCTATTTCCAGTTCATACTTTTTCTGAGCAACACAAAATGACCAAAATCAAGCGCAAGCCATCGCTGCAATAATTAAAGCCTTCGGGTGGAAAGAAGCAATACCCATATACGTTGACAATGTGTTTGGAAATGGAATGATCCTTATCTAATTAATTGTTTGCAAGCAGTTAATACTCGTATCCCCTATCAGAGTGTCATTTCCCCATCAGCCAACGATGACCAAATTCTTAAAGAGCTTTACAAGTTGTGGTTTGGGTTCTTGAGCACAAAATAAATGACGATTTTCAAGGCCCTCCTTCTCATCAAATTGGCACTAGCTTTTGGTTTTCCTTCTCAACCATGTTTTTTGCACATCGTAATGTCAATTCACCAATTTGAATTTTGTGTGACATATACATATATACATATATATATATATAATTTGTTCATAAACCCAAAATTGTTTTGTGTTTTTTGTGGTCAGCAATTTGGCTAGAATAGTGGTGATTGTAAAGGACAAGTCCAAAGAATAACAAACTCTAAGTTAGTTCCTAACTTATTGTAACAACTCATTGGTTTATCTTAGCTTGTTGTAACAACTTACCATCCTTATCTCCTATATTCTCTATAATCTCATCTATATAACCTGTTGTAATTATCATCAATATAGATTGGAACTCCATTATCTTATATGGTATCAGAGCCCCAAAACACTCCAACAAGTTTTTCCGATCCTCAATTCCGATCCAACTATGTCAATCACTACTGCAACATCTGTTGTGCATTTGAATGCACCAACTAATTTCCCTATCAAACTCACGTCCTCGAACTTCCCTGTTTGGAGGAAACAAATTCACTTGACTCTCATTGGTCTTAATCTTTTAGAACACATTGATGGCACTTTCTCTTCACCATCTCAGTTTCTTGATGGTGAGAAGAAGAATCCTAATCCAGCCTATAATATCTGGTATAGGCAAGATCAAATTATTCTCAGTGCAATTCTCGGTAGTTGTTCAGAAACTATCCAACTAATCATTTCCTTGGCTGAATCTTCCAAAGACGCTTGGGAGTGGCTCACTCGCAGCTATGCAAATTCTTCGAGATCTCGAATCATTTCCCTCAAAGCTAAGCTCGCTAAGAATCCCAAGGGCACAAAATATGTTGTAGAATTTCTTAATGAAATGCGATACATTGCAGATGAACTGGCACTTACTCAGAATCCCATTAGTGAGGACGACCTCATTGTTCATATTATCACTCAATTGGGAGATGAGTTTAATACTATTGTGGCAGCCATTAAAGTACGTGAATCGCTAATTACCTATTCTGAGTTGTTTGATAAGTCAACTGATTTTGAGCGAATGCTGAAAGAGAATGACTTCGGATCTACCCCCATTCTCCCGAGCACTGTCATTATCTAATGTTTTGTGTGTCCCGCATTTACGCAATAATTTGATTTCTGTTGCAAAGTTGTGCAAATCTAACAACGTCTCTGTTGAATTTTTCTCCTCTCATTTTCTTGTGAAGGATCTTCGCATGGGGGTGCCTCTAATGTAGGGAGTGAACATCGATGATGTTTATTGCGCAACCTTGCCTTATCATCCTCAGATTAATGTCACCACCAAATTCTCTTTGTCTGATTGGCATCACAAGCTTGGTCATCCTTCCAATAAAGTTCTTAGCACTATTCTTAGGAACTCTGGTTTAGCTTCTCAGCCTTTCTCCATTTCTGATTCTCATTGTAATTCTTGCTCTATTAATAAAAGTCACAAATTACCATTTTATGACAATTCTCTTGTTAGTACTAAACCTTTAGCACTTGTCTACACTGATGTCTGGGGGCCAACTAAAACTTCCATTGATGGGTATGCATATTATATGATTTTGGTTGATCATTTTACTAAATATATCTGGTTATATCCTATGAAGAAAAAATCTGATACATACACTATATTCCCTCAATTCAAAAAGCTGGTGGAAAATTATTTTCAAACCAAAATTATATCTGTCTTGGGGGGGGGGGGGGGGGGGGGGGGGGAGAGAGAGTATCAAAAGCTGATTCCAATTTTTCAGTCATGTGGGATTTCACATTTTACTACACTGCCACACACACCTGAGCATAACGGCACCACTGAATGGCATCATCGCCATGTTGTGGAAACTGGGCTTGCTTTGCTTCACTTTGCATCTCTCCTGGTCCATTATTGGTCCTATGCTTTTCAAACAACTGTGTATTTAATCAATCACCTTCCCACGTCAGCATTACAATTCAAAACACCATTTGAAATGCTCTTTGGTCGGTCACCAAATTACTAGAAACTCAAAACTTTTGGGTGTTTGTGCTACCCTTGGCTTCGTCCGTATACCACATCCAAGCTCCAGCCTAGATCCATTCCTTGCATCTTTCTTGGTTATTCTACATCCCAATCAGCCTATAAGTGTTTTGATCCGACCAGTAACCGCTTGTACTTATCTCACCATGTTAAGTTTGTTGAGGATACTTTTCCTAACTAGGTTCGCAATAAAACTCGTGAGTTCACTAACTGTGATCGAGATGTTTACCATGCAGGTTCCAAACAGGAGGATGAGCAACCTAGTTTAGCTCTTCCTTCTTCTAGCAGTGTACCATCCATCGTTACCTCTTCCCCTCCCACTCTGTTCGCCAATTCCAATTTCGAAATCGCACCCATCACTCAGACCTCCCTACTCCCTGTGCCAGATATCTCTACTCCGTGTTCATCATCTCCAGTAGTGGACTCAGTGTCCTCTGTCTCTAATAGTTCACCTACTGCTACTCCATCACCATCACCATCACCATCTACACCTGTCACATCTCCACTTTGTTCACCTGCAACTTCTTCTCATTCAGCTCAGATACGAAAACCCAATCCCAAATACTACAATGCCGAATTTATCAATCTTACCACTAAACACCCCCTTCCTACTAACTTTCTACTATGACCCAAGCGATCAAAGATCCACTTTAGCGACAAGCTATGGATGATGAGTTTAGTGCTCTTTTATGGAATGGCACTTGGGAGCTAGTTCTTAAATCCACTCATGTTCCCATAAGTTGCAAGTGGATCTTTCGTATCAAATGGAAGCTAGATGGTTCTATTAACAAGTATAAAACTCGCCTTGTGGCGAAAGGATTTTTACAAGAGCCAGGACGTGATTACTTTGAGACTTTCAGTCTTGTCACAAAACTAGTAATCATTCGAATTGTTTTATGCATAGCCTTATCGAATAACTAGTCTTTATGTTAACTGGATGTCAATAATGCATTTCTTCATGGAACGCTTCATGAAGATGTCTACATGGAACAACCTCCTGGTTACATTCATTCTCAATATCCACATCACATCTGCAAGCTTGGAAAGGCACTATATGGTCTCAAACAGGCTCCTCGCGCTTGGTACACTAAACTGACAAGTTTTTTGATTACTACTGGTTTTTGAAAATCTCTTGCAGATGCGTCCTTATTTATTTATGATCAACATGGCATCACGGCTTACTTTCTGGTTTATGTGGATGATATTGTCCTGACAGGTAACAATTGTAGTTTTTTAGATCAATTTATTTGGCAGCTAGCAAATCATTTCTCCATCAAAGATTTGGGTCCTCTGCATCAGTTCCTTAGGGTTGAGGTTATTTCTACACTGATGGGCCTCTTTCTCTCCCAACATAGGCACATAGCTGATTTACTTGCTCGGTTTAACACAGCTGGTGCCAAAAAAGTTGCTACACCTTTAAGCTCTTTTGGGAGTTACTCCCTTAATGATGGTTCACCACCAGTGGATGCTATGTCTTATCGTCACTTAGTCTATTCTCTTCAATATCTGGCAATCACTCGCTCGGATGTGTCATTTGCTATAAACAAATTGTCTCAGTTCATGCACGCTCCAACGCAAATGCATTTGCAAGCTCTAAAGAGAGTCCTTAGGTATTTAAAAGGTACCATTCATCATGGGTTATTTCTTCACAGGAATTCTCCTTTTCATCTCACAGCCTTTTCGGACTTTGATTGGGGTGGAGTTAAAGATACTTGTCGCTCCACTACTGCATATGTGTTGTACTTGGGTTCGAATGTCATTTCTTGGAGGTTAGCTCGTCAGAAATGTGTCTCTAGATCGTCCACCGAAGCTAAGTATAAGGTGTTAGCCAATGCGGCAGCTGAAGTTCTGTGGGTGTAAAACTTACTACGTGAATTAGGTATTCATCTCAGTCAGCCTCCCACCTTATTCTGTGACAATATATGGGCCACATACTTATGTGCCAATCCAGTTTATCATTCACGTATGAAGCATTTGGCTCTTGACTATCACTTCGTTTGAGAACAAGTAACTGATGGTTCTCTTCGTGTACTGCATATCAGCTCCAAGGATCAATTAGCATACATGCTTACAAAATCTCTAGGTCATAGTCAATTCCTCCATTTTCATTCCAAGATTGGAGTATCCGATGGATCCTCCATCTTACGGGGGCGTGTAAAGGACAAGTCCAAAGAATAACAAACTCTAAGTTAGTTCCTAACTTATTGTAACAACTCATTGGTTTATCTTAGCTTGTTATAACAACTTACCATCCTTATCTCCTACATTCTCTATAATCTCATCTATATAACCTGTTGTAATTATCATCAATATAGATTGGAACTCCATTATCTTATAGTGATTACATGGTGTTTCGTTGGACTTGTCCTCACTCAAAGTTATGCTGCTGCTTTATTCAGCTTCCTAACAATTCAATAGCTCTAGCCCGCCATTAATCATATAAATGAGCTCATTCAGAAGAGGGAAAATGTGGGCTATCAGGAAGGTTCTTATGTTTTTGGAATCTTGAAAAGCTTGGGTCTTACTAGTTCCCAATTCTTTCCATATCATTCTGCTGAAGAATGCAATCAGCTTCTTTCAAAAGGGAGTGGAACTGGCGGTATTGCTGCTGTAATTAATGAAGCACCATACACAAATACAGTTTTAGCACAAAATTGTACCAAGTATAGTGTGATCGAAACTAGATTAGGTTTTCAACATTCTATTTCCAGCGGGTTTGGCTTTGTGAGCTACTTAATCCGTTTCTTTCATGACAAATATACTTCATTTTTTTTTGTGGTTTTATTTTTGTTTATTGTGACTTTTAGGTCTTCCCTATAGGTTCTCCATTGGTAGCGATGTAGCGACTGCAATATTCAAACTAATAGAGAAAAATGAAATTAAAAATCTAGAACAGAAATGGTTTGGATCAAAAGAAGCCAATTGTTCAGCTCGTAGCTACTCCATGTCTAATAGACTTGGTCTTGATAGATTCAATGGCTCGCTTTTTATTGCTGGAACAACTTCACTTTTAGCTCTCATCACAAACATAGCCATGATGGCTTTCCAAAATGGGCAAATCTTGTTTAATCCAAGAGGACCAAGAGTTTCGATGTTAAGTAGAATTCTTGATTTGTTAGTAATCTTTCAAAAGCATTTCAATTCCCATTCTGCTTTGGGAAGTGGCTCTAATATTCCAGGCAATGGTACTCTTGTATCAAGTGCTCCAGTTCAATCCAATGGAGAGCAACAAAACACATTGGTTCAAGTCCAAATAGGCAAAACACCACAGAGCCTACCATTCTAAATCAAGAAAGGCCAGCATTTAATGATCAAGTAGCCCATGGAAGCAATTGAAGGGTAGATTTTAAGGGAAAGAAGCCAACGTAAAAAAAGAAAAAAAAATTAGAAAAAGTACGCTATAAAAGAAATGGACAGGTTACAAAAATGTATAAAAAATAAAATGATGGTGTAAATAATATTTTTGCCCAAAAAACAGTATACAATGTAATTTTCTCTTAAATTAACTTAATTTAATCCGGCCAGTAATAACTACAGGACAACCTAATTAAAATTATGGGTCAATCCTAAAGTACAAATGAGGTATAATACAATGTAAAGGTAAAATTGGTAAAATCATTTGATGTTTATCTTAGTATATAATGAGGGTAAAGGGCCAAATCAAACCCTCATTTTTAAAATAGCTCATATAAAGATGTTTTTAGGAGTATAAACATACGTAGTCTTATTTTTTGTCATTGGGCCTCTTTTTTAAATGCACGATTCACACCCACGATCAAACGCAGTTAGGCTAAAAGAAAAAAGCAGAAAAGAATATAAAATCAAAAAATTAAATAATTTTGGGAATGAATGGTGCAAAAATCTACCACAATTTCCACCTAAGCTCCTAGTTACGCATACCTAAACTGATGAAATTGAGATTAGCAACTCCACCAGCTTAGGTGAAAGAAAGAGAGAGAGATTAGGTTGTAGATTTAGGTGGTGTATGACAACAGCATTCACACTTAAAATTAAACTTTTCAGCATTTACTTGTTTCGAATTTATTTAATAATTACATTTTAAAATTCTAAATTAAGTAAAAAACCATTTAAAATGACCAGTCATAATTTTTAACATAAAATTTATATTGAATGTAATAACTGATTGAGTTTTTAAATATTTTTACTATTTAAAAATTATTACTTATTTTATTTAATACTTAGAATTCAACACTTAATTTTCAATTTTACCAAATACCACCTTAGTTTGCGATTCAAAGTAAGAAATTAGTAGATTTCAGGCAATATGGGTTAGTTTCTACTAATTGTGATTTGAAGTGCCATTTTCATTGTCCATTTCAATATGACATTCTTCAAGTAATGCATTTTTAATGCAAAGTAGTTAGTTTAGTTTGCAAATACAAAAAGAATAGTTAGTTTAATGTTTAGTGTTAGAGTAATGATTTTAATATGAATTTTATAATGGGTGATGTTTAGGAAACCAGATTGCATACTTATGAATTGTATAAATTTTTTTTTTTGTCTTTATTTGTGAGAGAATATGAGTTATTGTGATTCACATGAGTAGTTGACATCAACTTCTCCCATTAAATTGTTGTTAATTATTTTTTTTTTCAATTTGGCAAGATGTTTAGGGATATTAGTACAAAAGTTAGGTTATTTCATAGGGGTAGATTTGTGACGAACCCACAATTTAGGTATATCAATGGTTCAATTGACATATTCCCAATCAGTGACCTGAATACACTAAGTTTAACAAGGATTATGTGAATGGCAAGGCAATTGGGGTATGTCCAATATTTAGGCTTTACTGGTTGCCTAAGAGGAAAGCATAGATCTTGATTGTCTTCTATATCTATATAGTGAGCATCTATAATGCTAGAGATGCTACAAATGTACAAAGATGGTGATAATAAATGTTCATGTAGAACATTACATGGACATAATACCATAGTTTAATGAGGCAGAGCTGTTACTATTGCCAAGTTGTAGTATGGATATTGCTGATGGTGTGGAAGTTTTAAATGAAGAAATTGAAATAGCTGGTAAGATTGTGAGTGGAGGTGAACCAAGAAATGATAATAGGGATAATGAGGGTGATACAATTCTTAAGAACCACAGTGATGACTTGCAGCAACCAAATGATGTGGACATTGTTGCAAAAGCAAATGCTGAACATGCAGATAATGAAAATGTATTTGTCAATCCTAGAGACACACCAATAGTGCTTTCAGGTGCTTCTAAACCAAATGCACCTAATATAAGGATTGAGCATGGAGATACAAATATGTCCTCATTTGTTCTAGTAGAACATCAAAATTCTAATGATGAGGTTGAGGAGGAAGAATTTATACCTAATGAGGATTTTGGTTTTGAAGTCAATGATGATGATGATGATGATGATTGATAGGGACAATATAAGACAATATAATATAAAGAGGGGATAGTCAAGACAAGAGTGTGAGAGTGAGGAAGATAATGAAGATGAAGAGGTAAATATTACAAAACCTGAAATAGGCAATGACGATAAATATAATATTGCTCTAAGTTCTAATAATATAAATAGTGGTAGTGATTCTAATTTCAATTTGGATGAATCATCTGGGAATAAGGAACATTGGATTGTGAGGAAAAAGAAGTCCATAATAAATGCATATGACCTTAAAAACCTTATCCATACTTTTAGGTTGGTATATGTTTTGAGAATGTTGAGGAATTCAAAGAAGTCTATACAAAATACTCTGTAACTAGATAAGTAGAATTAAACTTCAAGAAAAATGAGCCAACAAGGGTACTAGCAGTATATGCATTCAAAGAGTGTCCATGAAGACTGTTTGCAAGTGTTGATAGTAAGAGCAATGATTTCATGATCAAGAGTTATAATACCAAGCATAGATGTTGCAAAGTACACAAAAATAAGAGGATCACATGCAAGTACTTATTGGATATTTTAGAAAGACATTGATAGATCATCCCAAAAAAAAAAAAAAAAACATAACAAAAGAAATGGTTGTTAAAGTTATGGTTTTTTGGGTCTTGAAATTTTAGTATGCGTAAAAGGGTTAAAGCATTTTTAAAGAAGGAATTTGAAGGGGATCATATGGAGGAATTAAATGTTAGTATTTCTTGCCTATTCACTTGTTATTCTTCATTTATTATTTTGTTTTTTTATATGTTAAACCAATTTATTAATCTTGATTTATTAATCGGGATGTTTCTTTTTCCATATAGTTTACTTTACAATATCTCAATCATATCATGATATTAGTAGGTACAGATTACACAGACCCCCTCAGATGAAGAAGCATAAACCAACTGATATTGGTCAAATAATATCATATCAATAGCATGCTATGACCAGCTGATATCTAGATGCATCTTGCAAATGCTAAATAAAGAAGTTTGGATACTAATCATCAATAGCCTTTACAGATACCTCAACATATGATAGTCCTAGCACATTTATAGATGAATCAGCAAAAGCTAAAGTTTATGAGCCCCTCTTGGAGGGGATGAAATCAAATGGGACACCTATGTCCAAATGGATGTGTGTGTGTATTGCACTTCTCAATATATAATAGGGATATTTGGTAACAAATATATGTTTTTGTTTTTTTGTTATAGATATGTAGTGCAAATATGACCTACTAAATTATGACAGCATATCAAAATCAAGTTTTTTTTTTTTTAGTATTTTGTTACTATCAAGCTTAATTTGTAATAACAAACTTGAGATAGTGTCACATAATTAGTAATATTATGCAAATGTTGAATCTCAGTTGCAAGCCTAAGTAGTTATCATGGATTCTTTTTCTACTTTGTTGTTGATACTATTTGGAATTGTACATTTTATCACAGTTACAATGCTTTTTAGCCATTCATATAATCATAGATATCCTATCCAATTTTAACAACACTAATAATAAGTTGACCTAATTATTGAAAATAAAAATTTGGAGTTTTGAAAATTAGTAGAATTAAGTGTTGCTTGGAGTTTCAATAAATGATTAACAGCTAACTGCTAATTGGGCTAGTAGAATTAATACTTATAAGTTAAAAAGTTATTTTTAATTATGGTTGACACTTCCAAAACTATATAAGTTCCAAGACTATATATAATTGGGCTTATATTAGTTTTAAGACAAAGATATAAAAAAGCCCCTGACATTAGACAATTAGGCTTATTAGACCCTTTTAAGTATTGATAGTTCAATTACATACTTTTTCTTTTAATTTGACTCTAAAAACCCTTTAACCCTAAAGGTGTTAATTTCACTATTAGGGCCCTGCTAAGCCACCTATGTTGCAGGACCATGTGCTGCCACGTAAGCAGCTCAATGTTTTTTATTCTTATTTTCTTATTTAATAATTATTTTTAAAATTAAATAGATTATAATTTGAAACTAATTATAACATAGATAGCTCAATTTTTTTTTATTTTCTTATTTAATAATTATTTTCAAAATAAAATAGATTATAATTTGAAACTAATTATTTTGAAAAAAATTATAATTTTTCAAAAAATTATAGCTAAAATTATAATTTTCAAAATACAAAAAATTATTTTCAACTAAATTGTAATTCTAGCTACATGTTGTTTTCAAAATAAATGAAAATTTCAATTAAATTATTATTATTCAATAATTAATAGCTACATATTAATTATTTTGGCAGAAAATAAAGAATTAAAAAAAGACAAGCAATTGTTGAGCCACCTACGTGATACTTGTACGTAGCTATTTTTTTTACTTTTTTATTTTCTTATTTAAGAATTATTTGCAAAACAAAAATTATAATTTTTAGCTAATTATTTTGAAAAATTATAATTTTTCAAAAACTAGCTAAAATTATAATTTTGAAAATAAAAAAATTGTTTTCAACTAAATTATAATTTTAGCTACATATTATTTTTAAAATAAATTAAAGTTTAACTGAATTATTATTATTATTCAATAATTAATAGTTACATATTAATTCTTTTAGTCGAAAATAAAAAAAATTAAAAAAGAAAAGCAATTGTTGAATTTTTTCATTTAATTTAATTTTTTAATACTTTAAGCGATTATTAAATTTTATTGACAATTTTATTAATGAATTTAATATATAAGCATCAATAATTTTATTAATAATTTAATATATGAATTTAATAAATTAATTTATTAATGAAAATTATAATTGATTTTTATTTTAAAAATAATTATTAAATAAGAATAAAAAATAAAAAAATTAGTTGCTTAGGTAGTAGCACCTAATGCTACCATGTAGGTGGCTCAACAAGCTCTTAACAGTGGAATTACACTGTTAGGGTTAATAGGATTTTAGAGCTAAATTAAAAGAAAAAGCGTATAATTGAACTACTAATATTTAAAAGGGTTTAACAGGCCTAATTGCCTAATGTCAGGGGTTTTTTTTTTTTTTTTTTTTACCTTTGCCTTTAATTTTATGCAAATACTTTTCAACACATTTTCACTTATAAATTCTTTATATACTTTATTATTATTCAAAGTGAGATTCATTTCCCAACATCAATTAGCTTTTAAGAGCTAAATCAAATACCCAACTAATAAATTCATTATCTCTGGAAAACTTTTACTTTTTCATTATTTTTTAGCCATCATAGGTCTTTTTAGACCGATTGTAGATCATTCTTATTTATTTTTCATTCTACTTTTAATTTTATTATTTAATAATGTTCATACTTGTTCTTGTTTTGAACATATCCGATTTTCTTTTAAATTTATTCCCCTTTTAGTAGTTTGTTTATTTATTTCTTTATCCCCTTTATGGTGGATTTTTCTTTTTCTATTGATTTATTATTTAGTAGATAGTTTATTTAGAATTGCAAACTTTATTTTTCACAATGAATCTATATTTGTTGGTATCCCAATCGAATTCACAAAAATACCATATAAAGAATTGAAAAGTGCTTATTATTTACAACTGAGTACAATCAAATCTTTCAAGTTGAGATTATTGTTATCATTATTTGTTTTCATAATTTATTTTGATGTTAATTTTGAGGAATTGCAATATTTTAGGATATTATAATTTTGTATTATTTATTTACCAATTAATAAATATTTAATTTTACCTAAAAAATACCCACTGATGAATTGACATGTAAATTAACCTCAAAATAATCCTAAATATCTAAACAAAAAAAAAATGAAAGGTAAGTTGTTTTTGTGTATTGATGTGCTATAGACACCAATTAGGTCAGTGTGAAATACGAGAATAAGCTTTTGGGCCCAAGTCCAATATGTCTAGCCAAATTCCAAATACATATGTTTTTGGATTGGGCAAAGGTACAAAGAACCTCTTGATTTTGGGAAATGAGGCCTATTA
>CANTUT010001050.1:380000-425000 GCA_947687605.1 Reutealis trisperma | reverse complement strand
AAATAATGCAGCTAAGGTTGTGCAAAACTTTGATATTGACTTTTTATCTATAACCCATATCGAGAGGAAATACAAAGAAGATTTAGGTTTTCATAAGGGAATATATATTCACAAGCCTCATAAGTCTTTGGATGATTTGTTGTTGTTATTAGAGAAAGATGCTAATTTAGTTCATGTAACTAAATGCCTAGAAAATGTAAGGGGTTTACATGTATATGGTCATCATGAAGTGCAAGAGCCTGTGATTATTGGAGGTTTTGCACTACTATAGATTGAAGTAGATGATGGACTTGAAGCTCCAGATAATGAAGATGTTGCAGAGGTAAACATTGATGAGGTACCTATAGCTCCTGCTAATGAAGAAGTTGTATGTATGAATGAAAACCAAGTGGCTGGGAAGGGTAATGAAGATGAAGTAGAAAGGACAAGGTTAAAGGCAGGGTGGTTAATAATGATGTATTTTTTTATGATTTATTTGGAATTGCAGTGGATGGTTGGTTAGCAGGACATCAGACAGAGATAAATAGCTAAAGAAAGTTGAAAGAAGTTCATAATCTTGAGTTAGATAAATTTAGAAACAATCTTTATAAAGAAGTGCAAAGAAAATTGAGGGTAAGTAATCAACCATCCATTTATTCAAAAGTTACAGCAGAGGAAAAACGTTTTAGTGAAGAATATCATAGTCATTCAAATGATAGAAATGAGAAAATACATTTAAGTGAAGAAGAAAATAGTCAAATTGAAGATGAGACCTTCAATCCAAATCCCTTAGAAGAAAGTGAAGACAATGACAGTGATGGGGCTAGATTAGTTGAAGGTAAAGAAAAAACCAATGATAAGGGTAAACAAGTAAGCCAAATGGAAGAATATAGTGTTTTAGAATGTGAATATGGTCCAAATGAAGAGGATGAAAATCCTTATCCAGAGGCACCATGTCCATTTTTTTTCCTTAGTTAGTCTTTCTTTAATGCAAAAGAAGTTAGACAAGCAGTTGTAAATTATTTAATGGCACAGGGTAAGGAAGTAAAATTGGTAAAAAAATGAGCCTCACAAGTTAAGGGTAAAATATGGATAAGGTTGCCATTTCACTTGTTTATTAATAGGAAGAAAGCAAATGAGAGTCTTTTGATGAAAACTTATATACATCATTATAATTATGGTAGGATTTATAAAAATCCTAGAGCATCTATTAAGTTTTTGGCAGGACACTTTAAGAAGACAATTATTAACAAGCCTAAGACAAGTACAATAGATATGAAGAAAATGGCTAAGGATGATCTTAGGGTCTATCTTTCTTTTTCCAAATGCAAGAGAGCTAAAAAAAATAATTAAGAATGAGCTGTCATCAAACAATGAGATAGAATTTTAAAGGCTTGAAGCATATACTGCAAAAATCAAAAGGTCTAACCTAAAAAGTACATGTGATATACAATTAGACCTAGAAGAACTAGAAAAAGGAAACAAAGTTTTCTAGAGAATGTTTATATGCTTTGATGCATGCAAAAAAAGTTGGTTAGGTGGATGTAGGCCCATTATAAGCATGGATGGGCATTTTCTAAGAAGGGTTTGCAAGGGTTAGGTGCTAACTACAATAAGCAATGATGGAAAAAATCAAATATTTCCAATAACATGGGCAATTGTGGATATTGAAAACAAGGTGAATTGAAGATGGTTTATTAATTCTCTAAAATTAGCTTTGGGAATTGAAGATGGAAGTGGTCTTACAGTGGTCTTAGATTTGCAAAAGGTAACCTCTTTACATATGTTGCGTTATCTTTTTCTAATTTACATTTGATATGTTTGATTTTAGGAGTGTGACACTACTAAATTGAGGTTGATTTTTTTAGGGGCTTTTATAAGCTATTAATGAGGGACTCCCACATGGTAAGCATAGAATTATGCTAGGCACTTCTATGCAAGTTGGTTTAAAAAATGGAGTGGTGGTGAATTAAAGAAGAGATTTTGGATATGTGTATAGAGCACATATGAGGAAGAATTCATTGATAATTTAAAGGTGCTAGTTGAAGGACACTCTTAATAGACGATGGATGATCTAGTTAAATACAATCCTGAAAAATAGTACAAGGCATATGTGAGTAATGTATGCAGCAGTGATATGATTGATAATAATGTAAGTCCTTCAATTCCTGGATTAATGAAGGAATGGATGAGCTAATAATTGGTCTATTGGAAGAAATCAAGAGGAAAGTGATGACAAGAATTATGGAATATAGAGATCTTATGAAGAAATGGAGAAATGACTAGTCACTTGAGTGTATGGGTATTTATAAGACCAACTACCATCTTAGCATAGCTTGTGACATTCTTTTCAATGGAGATGATGGTTTTGAAGTAAGCCATAGAGATGATCAGTACTATGCAGCAGTTGAGAGAAGATCTTGCACATGCAAATCATTGGACATTACAAGAATTCATTGCCCATATGCAATATGTGCATTGTTGTATAATAAGAAGGATCTAGTCTATTTCATCTCCAAATGGTATCGCAAGTCAATGTATATGAAGATTATGAAGTTCCAATGCAACCAGTCAGGGGATATAAATTCTGAAGATTGAGAGAGTATTCTCCAATGGACCCTCCAACTTTGATGGCACAATCTATTAGGCCAAGGGTTAAACATATAAGAGAAATATGGGAGACAAGACAAAGAGCTAAATATGACAAGTGAACAAGGAAAGATATTCAGATGACCTACAGTACATGTGGAAAAGATGGACATACCAAAAAAAAAATGCAAATTTGATAATCAAAAGCAAGTAGGAATGGCAACTCATATGGAGGATGCTACTCAAACCCAGATGCAAACTAAAAGTGAAGACAACAATCAATTTGATAGTCAATCTCAGATTGACATATCAACTGCACCCTTGGACCCTAAGTTCATTTTTTTATCATCATAGGTTTAAAATTATTTTTTTCAATGATGTTATTTACATTTTTATTATGTAGCAAATATGATAAATATATTGTTTACTTTTTGCTTAATAGGTTAGTACATGTGTAACAAATGAATATGTACTTGCTAAAAAGAGAAATAACAAGAGACTCGATTTAAGTAATATCAATCAGAAAAGGAAAAACAAATGCAGAAGGTATTTCACTATTATCCAATATAAATTCATTTTTTGAATTTTATACTAAATTGAGATTGTAATATATTTTGCCAAAAATACATTGGTTGAAGGCATCAAATGTGGCCTCCAAATCAACCCAAGCTCAGCAACTTGGAAATTACAGTAACTCAAACCCATCTGTCCCCAAGTTCAACTTAATACCTAATCCTAATTCAATCATGGGGATATATTTTGATGAAAAATGTACCATGTAAATGCATGTTTATAGGCATATGTTTATGTTATGTTATTAATGAAAGAATTTGTGATTGCTCCCATTGAATATGTTATTTATATGTTGTATTTTGGAATTAGGGTATTATGGGATTAGGATTAGTCATTGATCCTGGGTCACAGTCATCAAGCATGTCACAGGATGAGAACCATTCCTAGACTTTTAGGTACTCTTTATTAGAGAAATCAAAGCTTGAAATGAGGAGGTCTTATTCAACCAAATATGTTACACCATCAAAGAAGATAAAATTTTTACTAGAAGGGCGAGAAGCAAATTTTCCATTTAATCCATCTTCTAATTTCAAGTGGCGTGCACAACCAGCTATCACTACAAGATAATTGGAAGAAAAGAGGTAGCAAATGGTTGGTTCATAAAAAAAAAAAAAAAAAAAAAAAAAAAAAAAAAAAAGAAGAGTATAAGAATGATGGATCAATCACCTCTTCTCAGATTCCATCAAAGAAGCGAAAGCAGTAGCTTGTGCATTTTTCAGTTACAATTGTTAGGAAAAAAAAAGACACTTTGGATTTTGTTTTTGCTTTTTGTTCATCCTAATTGTGGGCTATGTTTTTAGTAGCACACTAGTGAACTTGAACTCATATTTAGAAAATCAAATTCTGTAGGATTGCTATGCCATTTTCTTTTTGGATTACTTTTGAAATTGGCATAAATCTACTATTTATTAACTTTTTAATTAAATTATGTGTGCTATGCACTGATGGTAATTGATTCCAGCTACTCAATATGATTTGGAAAGTTCTGCAAAATCATTTATCTATATTCTTTGTTGTATTTTGGAATGCTTTTTAGAATTTAACTTTCATCTATATGTTCATTTTCAAAAAAAAAATTGCATTTTTATACAATCAGTATACTTCACAAATTAATTTGAAGTTATAAACATCAAACATAAGTGTAATAACCTAATTTTGAATTATTTTAGAAAATCTTATTTTTATATGAAAATATAATTATTTAATTGCATGTACTAAATTGGTATTTAAATTTTCATAATTATCTAAAAATTTGGATTTTATGATATTTAGAATATATTATTAATAACATTTTATTTAAACTTTAAAATATATGAACTTAATATAAAGAAAATATTTATTTATTTATTTAGCGATGAAAATAATTTATTAAATTTGGATATTATAAAGAATTTATATTTGGTAAAATTAAATGTGAAAATAATAAAATTTTATATTTTGATATTTAAATATTAATTTTTAAGAATTTTTAGAAATTAATATTATGTTCAATTATTTTTAATAAATCTAAAAGTAATCAGTTTTCAAGTTTTAATATATCAACTAAAGTATGTTTTATAAGGAATTAAATGACTATTTATTTGTAATTTTTGGATCTAAAATGAATTTTCTACAAATTTCTAAAGTTTTTTTTTTTAAAAAAAAAAGAGAAAGCTAACCAGAGACTGCCACATGGCAGCCTTGGGCCGGCTGCCGGCTACCCAAAAAAGCAGCAACACCAAAAAGAGAAGGGGAGAGAGAAAGAATTAAAAGAAGAGGAGAGTGAGGAAAGGAGCAACCAGTAGTTTTCTGGTGATAACTTCGCCATTGGACCTTTGATTGATACACTACCGATTGGGTTAAAAAGCTAACATCTAGACAAAGCTAACAAAACTATAATCACTCTAATCATACACTGGACAATGCCAGACACACGTCCTAATGCTGATAGCTAAAAATTCAAATGACTATATCTCTCTTATGCAAGATTTGATTCAAGTGATTCAAGATACGTTGGAATTCTCTCTTCACCAGCTTCAATTTGGTACCAAACTTGCCCCCTTTCATTGATTGGATAAGTAGATCAGAAAATGAAGTTTTGAAATTTTTGAGTTTCAATCCCAACGATCGACAACGAGTTATGGTGAATGGAGGATGGATTTGAAACCATGGTGATGAGACAAATATGATGGTATGGTTTTTGACCTCCTGGAACACCGTCCATAGTGGCGCATGGCAGGACGTTGGCGGCGCTGGCGGCGACTCCAGCGACCTCGATCCAGCAACTTCATTTCACTTTCCAATGACATTTGTAAACCTAGTTTGATCGGATTTCTCATGGGTAAGCTCGAAACCCTCGAATTTGAATGTATTATCTAATTTTCACACCGTTTTATGTTAAATATTTGTGTTCCAACCTATTTAGTAGTAACCTGTGATTTGATAGAGAATTATTATGAATTTAATTATATGAATTGTATATATATGTGAGTTGGAAATTGAATTAAGGAAGTTAATAAATCTATTAATTTAGTTTTATAATTTTAGATATAAATTTATTATAGGAAATCAATGTACGAAATTATATAAATTTAATGAGGATAAATTATCTGTTAATGAAATTCTATGTATTTAATAAATAAACTATTGAATTGGAATTGATATGAATTTTTATAGGTTTATATAGTTGAATATTAATTACTTTAGAATTTAATTAATTTATAATTACTATGCATGTATACCATGAAAAGAATTAACCTTAATTATTTGTAACACCCTAATTTTGAGTTCATTGTGAGTATTGAGGTTGTAAGAGAAGTGACTAGATTAAGAGTAAAAGAGTGTAGATGCTAATTGCAAAAAAACAAAGTATTAAACGGGTATCGGTTTAGAAATCGAGCCCCTAATTGTATGAAATAAAGTAAAAAATATTAGAAGGGTAGTAAAGGAGATGGATTTGATATAAAAAAAAAAAATGAAATAGAGAGTGTAAGAAGGAAAATAGGAAGCTAGAAGCTAATGACCTAAAAAGGATATGTACTCGAAAAATCGAGGCATTTAGAGTGAGTGGGCAAATTTGGATTTTAAAATAGATTTTTATATTTTATTTGAAAATTTTAGGCAAATATAAGGATACTAGAAGTGATAAAACTCAAAAATACAGTTGGAGTTGAATATAGAAAATACATAAATAAAATCAATATGTTGCACGCGTAACCGATGGACTTCGGTTTCTGAAATTTTAGAAAATTTTAACTTAGGAAAGATTGATGTAGAGATGATTAGAAATATTATTAGGAACTCAAATGAGTGATTAAGAATATTATTAGATAATAATAGAGTGATTAGAGGTTAGAAAGTGGCAATTTTGCAATATTAAGTAAAATTGTGGTTATAGTTTAGACCAAATGGACACCAAAGCTATAAAGTAAATAAAATAAAAATAAGAATAAAGAAATATGGACAGAAAAACCGGCTGGAAAAGTCAAGGGAATTGGATGGTAGTGATTATGCCAAAAAATGCTAAGGAATTAATTAAAAGAGAAAGAAATTAAAAACTATAAAGGAAGAAAAGTTTAATAAATGAGAAAGAAATTAAAAACTATAAAGGAAGATAAGTTTAATTTGCATCTTGCAACCACGAAAAATCTTCTAAGTTTGAGAAATAAAAGAGAGACAGCAGTAGTGAGAGAGGAAAAAAATGTGGGTGGGAGAGAAGAAGAAAAAAAAAAAAGGAAAATCAAAGAAATTTTTCAAGAACCATCCAAGGTATGATCAAGTTACTTGTTGATTATTAATATTCTTAAGTTTATATTGTGCTTAATTGCTTTATTTGTTGAATTTTGTGGATTGATTGATAATGAACGAATACAGAGAAGTGAAGGAAATGAAGAAAAGAGGTTGATTAAGGGAGAAAAGGGCTCAATTGAAGAAGAATTAGCGAGAGAACATGGAAGATAGTGTGAAAAGGAAAATAGAAGTTGGGGAGAGTGGTTGCTGGAACTTGAGGCTTGATTTTGAGCCTTAGAGACAAAATTTGATTATGGTCAAAACATAAAAATTGAAGCTAAATATGTGAACTATGTGACTTTGGAAGGGCTTGAACTAAATCCCAAAATGTTGGGAGCTATGGGATTGGAATTGGATTGCCCTGTATGCAGGTCACTCTGTAGTGCATGGAATTGGAGGCCTGATTTGGAAATGTTAGGATGGGAATTTTATTTTGGTTAGAATAGAAAAATGATGCTTGGGATTTTAGCTAAAATTTTAAAAAATTTTGTAGTGAAATTCTAAGAGGATTAAGATTTATGGAATAGTTATTAGGGCTGTCTTAGTATGCAAGATAATCAAGGTTACAGGACTTCAGTCTGAGTTTTGGGAATTTTATGGATAGAATTACTTAAAGACCAAAACTAATGAACTATTTATTTATGAGTCTAATTTCATTTAAAAATTAACTAAGTCAATTATAGTTGTGTAGACTAATATACATTAGAAAGAGTGAAATAAGCTCAATGAACCTAGGCAGCAGAGTCAGGGCAAACTTTGATAAGTCACCTTAGAAGCTATAGAAGTCTAAATATATTGAATTTTAGATATATTGGAGAAAAATGTGTTAGGATTTAAATGATTGAAGAATAATAACAAATGGAATAGTGTACCTCATGTTATGGCAGTAATTAGGAGGCTAAGTTAGGATAAAAATTGATAGATAGATTTTCAATTTTAATGTTCTAATGATTAAAATCGATATCCTCATATTAAGTAATTGAAAAGAACTAAAAAAGACAGGAAAACGTGAGTGTATTCTATACTTTTATGTACATGGAATTGCCATTTGTTTCTTTGATTGAATTGTCCATTTTTTCTCTATTGATACCTAAATCTTTTGCTCTTGAATATGAATTTTAAATTATTATTTGAAATTGCATTAAAAAGCCATATCGTATGTTCTTTGACAATGGCATTGTACATTGTCTGGCTTCCAAGAGAATCCTATTGCCATATTGTTCCATTGATTTTTGCTAGCTATATTTTCTTAATTATTAGTGAGTTAAAGCTTTCTCAATGTTAATTGAATATTTCTTGAAGTACCAAAAATGGTACAATGCTATTATCCTTAGTGCAAAGATTCCTTTTTTTGAGTATGGGAAACACCGGGCTTTATACACAATGAAGTGAACATTGCTAGGAGGGATTTTGAACGCCCTAGCTGTGAGGTCTAGCTAACCTTACGTTGTGGTATTGCTTCGCAAGAAAAGCCCCTACCACTAGTGTAATATTGATGAGTAGTGATAAAAAATTTCTGCACTCATCTAGTGAATCTAGATTTCTGCTAAACTCTAGTGTCAGTGTTATTAGTATTACGTTCATTACTATAGTTCTGGATATTATCATCTTTGCTACTGAATCCTAGTACCAGTATTATTGATTCCATTGTGAAGTTAGATTGAAGTGAACTAACCCCATATGTATAATTGTTTAGAATGCATTCGCTAAGTTTTATTCATTCCCCCCTTCCCTTATTTTTTTTTATAGAACTAGTGATTAATCAGTGCAACTCAAGTTTTGCTATCCACTTGAAGCTGAAAGTCAATTTAAAGAAAAGATTTTGCATTTTGATGATTGTATAATTAATTGTAAGAAAATATATATAATTCAAATTAGTATGATATCTAGATGCTCCATGGTGCCTAAGTCTCCAAATTTATTAATGTAAATTATTTTATATATAATAATGCTAGTGAAAAATTTAGCATAATTATTTTTGTATAAAGTGCTATCAACTACTAACGCATGATATTGACCTTTAAATAATCATTATATGTGAAAAAAATTGGGAGGACTTGTATTAGATGTGAAGTTGAGGATATAAAGAGAATTATTGAAAATGGTTTTGGCTTGCAGGTTTTGATATCCTGGAAATATTGTGTATAATGCTGGTATGCAGTTAGGATTATACTGGATTCCTAATGTAATTGGGTTTTATGAGTTTTCGAGTGTCTTAGACTTATCCATGCCCTAGGACCATTATATCTCAAAAGTGGGATGTGACATTATTATTCTTTAATAATGATTTTTTCCAAAATTAGTATGTAAATTTAGTTTACAAATTAAGTTGTGACTGATTATATGTTTCTATAACTTGGGCTTATGTATTAGTAAACATGACTTTTATAAATTATAGAAAGATTAAGGTTAATTAGTGGTTAATGAAATTTTATATATTAATGCACTTAAGTAATGAATTTGATTTATGAAACTATTTATTTATATTATTATTAATTTATATATTTTTCTAAGCTACTTTAAATTAAATGTTAAATGAAATATTTATTATAAACTCATATTATTATGAATTTAAAATACTTTTAGTTTGACTTTAATATTAGAAATAAATTAAGAATTTATATGATAGAATAAAATAAAGTGAAAGATGATTTGTTGGGAAATAACGATAACGATACAATGATGATGTTATGATATTTCATGAATATGTATATATGAGAATGGAGGTTGAAGTGGATTGATGTGTCTAAGTATGGTGGCCCAGAGGGATAGTTTTGATGTTGGTTGTCATAAATTTGATGTTTATAGAAGTGTTGTTTTGTTGTTCTGTGGAGGATGTTCTACTTATAGGGGAGATTCTGCCGAAATTTCTACAAAATCTATAGAGTTGTTAGGTTAAGTCTTAAAAGTTAAGGTTAGAATCATCAGTCTTCTAATGTACTTCCTCTATTGTTCAGTTTATGTATTTTAGATGTCTTTCCAGTTACCAGCCGATCGACTAATGTTTCCAGAAGGACTAGTTGGGTTCTATCAAGTTGTGAGTGATACTTTCTGATATGCTTATCATGTTTATCATGCATTGCATTATTGCATATATATATATATATATATATATATATATATATATATATATATATATATATATATATATATATATATATATATATATATGCATTATGAAGACATAAAGGCATGTAACATTTGTCTATGAATGAGCATACTAGTACACAGATAATTACAGAATACCAGGGTTGCATATGGTTGTCTCTATAATATGATGCATGAGCATACTAGAAAATAGATAATTGTAGAATACCATGGCTGCATATTAGTTAGTATCATTCATTGAGTCAAACGCTCATTCATGTTCAATTAGTTTTCCCAGGTTGTGAAATGAACTCGCGAAGAAATTTTAAATGATTTATTCCTGCCATTTATTCTTCGACAGTGGATTTTAGCGTAAATTCATTTATGTAACAAATTTATGTTATTCTATATTAACAAAATTTTAGTTCTCCGCGTTGTTACTCTACCGGATGTGATTATGTATGTTAAGTTATACATTCAATTTGAAATGAAATTTAAGTAAGTTATGAATTGATAATGTTAATGTTAAATATGGTAATATATGTCTAATAAATGAAAAAATTAAAAATTTAGGATATTACTACTGATGTTTTTAGCGGTTAATTATGATAGTTCTAGTTAGTTTATAGAAGTTTATGTTTTAATGTCTAATCAAGCTTACTACGGGTACTAGTAGCCACGTGCATCACCCGTATCTTAGTGCTAGTCAAGTGTTCTAATACTGGTCACGTGCTCTCGAGTTCAAGTCATGACAATAATATTCATTTTCCATTTCATTAAAAAACAACAGAAGATTAACATTTCATATTTCCCACACCTACAAGTTCAACCCTAAGCCATTACCAAGATAAACTACAGCTAAACAAAAACCCTTACACCTTGCTTTACCAACAATAACATAATCCTAATAAACAACAATAGTCCCCCAAAAATTTTGTAAACATTGTTCTTTCTCTTTATTGCTTCAATTGTTGCTGGAAATTAATTTTCAACTCAATCAATTCTTCAATTTCATCATAAATGCATGGATCAGTAGAAGTAGCATTCATTTGATCACCACTTTGATTTCTTGCCATCAATTTGTTCTCCCTCCTAAGCATCTTTCTTTCTTGGTTAAGTTCATTAATAACAACCTTAGCCCTTTTACACATTTCATTGTCAATCCATTTAAAGAAATCACATCCACCTGCCCGAAAGATACCATTCTCCCCATTTTAATCAATTCAATTCATAATACAAATACAAATACAAATCAAGCCATTACAACATAGCATTACTTATATCATATATGCAACATCCATAAAACAGACGTCCTAGATTGGTTTCCTTCCATGTGGGATGTAATCAATTTCTTTATTCCTTTGCAAAACCCCACGCCTTCTATGAGATCCATTGCCATTGAATCATGAAGATATTGCTGGATATCAGTTTGGAAAATCAGGGTTTGTATAATTATTTTTGGAATTTTTATATACTGATATCAAGTAGGTGAGTTTTGGAGGATTGGATGGTTGTTTTTTCCGCTTATGATTAATGGCTTCATGTGAGTCAAACGGAGAGTTATTCTCCTGTTAAAACTCGGGCCATTTTGGGCAAATTAGAAGAACCCATATGTAATTAAACTTCCAATATTTAAAAGGGCCTAATAGACCTAATTACCTAAAATGAAGGTTTTTTTTTTTTTTTTTGTACCTTTGCCCTTTTGATTTGCTTAAACAACTTAATAATTTAAAAAATAACGATATTTATATTCTCTAAAAAACTTGACCTAATACATAATTTTATTATATTTCTTATCAACTTTTTAAAATTGTACGTTCATTTTAACATGATAAAATAAATTATAAGAATAATGTTATGCGATTTTTGAACTTATCACATTTTATCCATTAAGTCCCTAAATTTTTATTTATATTTATGGATCCCTTGAATTTTTAGTTTCTTTTATGTTCAAATTTTTTTTATGAAAAAAATTGATAAGAAATTCATTAATTATAGTGTATAAATTACTAAAACGTGACATTATTATTTATACATAAAATTTGAAAAGTTAAAAGGTATATTTAAATGATTTTTTTTATAGTTTCAATAATTTTGTTAATGAAAAATTAGTGTAAATACATCGTCACAAAATTTCTAATTAATTTCAATTTCACCATAAAAAAAAAAAAAAAAAAAAAAGTTCCTCATGTAAAGAAGAAAAATTAAAAATTCAATGACTTAATGTGAACAAATAAAAATTTAGGATTTCAACCCAAAAAAAAAAAAAAAAAAAAAGGATAAGTTGAAGATGTGGTTATAAATTTTTTATAAAATATAAGAATAGAAGGAAATAAATGAGGCCAAAAATAAAAAAGCAGAGGACATCTTATATATATATATATACATATATTTGTTTTTCTTTTCTCTTTCTATTTCATAGGAGCTTTTGGAATTGCTTGCCCTTGATTCTTTCATATTAAAGACTCAAGTTTTGTCTGGTAATATTTTTAACTATAAAATTTTGGATTCTTCTTTATTATGTATAATTTGAATTCAAATTTACCCCCTAATTGAGTTTTTTTTTCTTTAAATTTTAAATATAAATAAAAAAGCTGAAAGTAAAAAAAAAAAATAAAAAAAGAGTGTAAATTATGTAATATGAATTTTTCCCATTTGTTTGGAATTCTATTCTAATTTTTCACTCAATAAAATACATAGTATCATTTTATTTCTTTTTAATTCTAATAGTTATCTTTTTGTTCATGTATAACTAATTTGCTTATTGAAGTTTCTACACAAAAGTATTATAAAGGGTCAACTAAAAGTAAGTATGTTCTTATAATGCTAACTGCTTTTGTTCTTTTTTAAAGATTTTTGTGTTTAACTTTAGGATTTTAAGGTCTTTTTTCTTTTTTATTCAAATATTTTTATTTTTATTAAAAGTAACTTTTCTTCAAAATTATAAGTTAAATTTTCTTTTTGAAATATTATTTATGATATTATAGGTTATCACAAATGTTAAAATGTAAGAAAATCAAAAAAAAATTATTATTATTATATTAAGTATTTAATTTTACAATTAAAAATTTTATAAATAACACATTTTGTATTAGTACAAAATCGATATTATTTACTCTGGTTTACTTTAATTTCACATAAATTAAGAAAAGATATAATTAATGTATTTAAATTAATAAATTTTACTAGTATTTTTCTAACATATCCTTTCACTAATATTAAATTACTTATACTATTTTAATAAAATTAAATAATTCATATTGATAAAAATTGCACATTAAATAGGGTTATAGTATTTGAAAAATGATAAATTAATTAGTCTGTTGAAAAGGACAGTCCACTATAACTTGGAACAAATAAAAAAAAAAAAGTGAGCCTATTATTATGAGAATGATGGAGTATAAAAATATTAATATTGAAATTTATTTATTTATAATTTAGTTCTGAAAACTGTAATTTAAATATATAGAATTTAAATTATTAAAAATTATATGTATATATAGTTATATATGACATAATTTAGAATTAATAAATTTAATATTGATATAAAACATATAAGTAGACTGTACGAGCATGTAGCTAATAATTAACGAAAGTGTTGGTTTGCATTGAATTGAAAAAAATAAAAAATAAAAAATAAGAGTTGACAGGTTTTTATTACTAGGAAATTATGAGGTTGATACCAGCCTAACTAAATGCACCCTGCAAACTGCAAAATATTACTGTCAATTTAAAAAAAAAAAAAAACAGTTAGCAGTTAGGGCAGATTTATGATTAAAAGAAGGGTACTTTTCCTTAGTTCTCAGGCTCCTGTTTTGCTGTGTGGGGAACATATTTGTTTATGGATCAAATTTTGGGTTTCCTTTGACTTTGTTTATTGGGTCAGTGAGAGGTTATTTATGACTACACTTTCTCCAGAAATTGCTAATAAATGCATAATTAAGAACCTTTCCTGTTAAAGAAGGTTTTCAAGGACTGTCTCTTGCTTGGGATTTGGGCTTGCGCCAGGTAATTTTACAGCTGGATAGTACCTGTGTTTGTAAACTTATTCAGCAGCCTTGCTCAAATGTGGATGCTCACACAAGTTTATTACTCGAGGTTAAGAGGATGCTAGCCAAAGATTGGCAGGTGGAGGTTACGCAAGTGTACAGTGAGGCCAATTTTGCAGCAGATTTTCATGCAGCTTGTGCTAGTAATTTTCCCCTTGGGTGTCATGGATTTCAAGATCCTCCTCATGGAATGCAGAGCTGGTTGGTGCATGATCTTAGTGAAGTTGCTTATCCCAGTGATGTAGTGGTCTAGTTTCCTGCTTTTGCCTCCTTTGTTACCCAAAAAAAAAAAAGTTTAAAAGGGTCCATTTAGAATAGCATTCTAGCCTTTTTTTTTTTAGATGTTTTCAAAAAAAAAAAAAAATTGAAAAAGAAAATATAAATTTTAGCAAAACGTCTAAGGATTGCTAATCCTTTCTTTAAGATAGAAAAATTGTAAACAAGAAATGAAAAAAAAAAAAAGGACTAATCTGACTTCCCGCAATATAAAATACAATGGAATACTTGTAAGATAAATAATCAAAACTTCCTGCATTATAAAATACAATCGAATATACTTTTACTTCACTACAAGCTCAATCCCTAGAAAAATAAATTGGATAAGACCAAAGTTTATAGCAGGAAAAACCCATTTTTTGCCTTTGTCTGCCAAAAGGAAAAATTAAAAAAAAATTAAAAAAAGAAGGTATGTTGCCATTAGAACTAGAGAGTACATGTCTAAAGTTGTTCTCAGCTTTTAGGCAGCCAAAGTATCTTTCCTTCATTAAACTGAAAAGGCAAAAAGTCAGCTAAAACATTTATAAATATATATGGAGCATAATATTAATGCCCTACACAACAAATTGGCCAATTGTTTATAAAAAACAAAATAAGAAAATAAGAAAAAAAAAAAAAAAAAAAAAAAAAAAAAAAGGGTAAAAAGATGCAAGATGCTGAGATAGGTATCGTCACCAAATGCCTACTCCACAAGAAAGAAAGAAAGTGGTGAAAAAGGCAGTCTTATAGTGAAAGTAGAGATAATATGGAACAAAACCCTTTTTCAAAAAGGAATGCCATTTATTAGTAGAAAATTACAATTTTCTATATGACAGTTTATATTTATATATAATCAACAAGAACCTGCTGCTTTTACAACTTTACACTCCACCAACCAGTACATTCAACTAACTTCCTAAGACACTCATTTCCTGGAAGCTTAATTGTTGTTACAGAGGTGACCAGGATTTTTTTTTTTTTTTCAAAAAAAGAGAAAAAATTGGCAAAAAGGAGATGCCTTGACATTTTTTTTTTTTTTTTTTTTTTTTTGCAGATGTTTCTATATTTTTCTACCTGTGGTTTTCTCTACTTATACACATGATCTCCATATCCTTCCTTCTAACGAAATAACAATGATGGAAATATCATCATGATATCGCCTTCGATCACCCTGCGGTATTTCGAGTAATTCATGAAAATCCATACCTGCAATTCATTATTACAAAAATCAGCCCTTTTTTTTAGATATTGATTTTTTTTCTTTTATCTTAAGTAAAAAACTTTTCTTTTTTATTAATATTTAAATAGTACCAGCTTTCTTAGCTGCTCGGAATAGCACTTCCTCAACCAGATGCTGTGCTGGATCGCCTTCAGGTTGTAAGGCGAGGAACAGCTCAACTTCATTGACAGCTTCTTCATTAGTTAAGTACTGATAAAGCCCATCAGAGCAAAGTATCAGAAACCTGTCTTTTGGGCCTAATCTATGGTGGCAGAGATTTGGTAAACAATTTATGTATGGGGAATTGCCAACGTAGTCAATTCTGAACATCTCTAGAAGTGCATTATTCCATTTAGGCTGCAGATGAGAAATCAAGAATAAGAAATGATACAAAAATTTGCAGTCTTGATCCAAAAAAGCAGAAGCACACATCAAAACTGCATTTGCACAAATGTGCTGCCCTCCTGCTGAGAACTAATAAATCTTTAGAACAGATTGACGAAAAGGACAGCAATCAACCATTTGATCATTATAAACAAGAAAATGTTCAAGAGCAAGGATGGTATGAGATCAAGAGAAATCTACAACTTCCAAATTACTAAAAGTAGTGCTTTAGTTCTGACATCTGAAATTGCACTTGCAAAAAGATGGACAATCATTGTTATTTTGTTTTTGCCAATAACAGGAAACTATAATCATCCCCCACTGAAAGTGCTCCTCTATATTTTCCATTCCATTAGTCACTCCTATTACTATTTCTACAGCAGCCAATCATGTTGTTTTCCTCTTTTCTGTCAGAAATTGGTTTGTAAGAGATTACGTTGTTGTACAATGTTACAACCAGGTGTACATTTTTCTTGCTCGGATAAAGGATTACATGTTGCTGATCAATAATGAAATGTAGAGTACTATACATTATACTACGATGTTTACACGCCGTATAAACAGAATACTCGAGTCATTTTGAAAATTTTCCAAACAACATGCACATTCTTGAAGAACTGGGCAGGCAATAGTCCTTCTTATGTTAGGCACAAGAATTCTCAATTATTATTAACAACAAATAATTGAAAACTGGAAAGTTTAGGCAGTAGAATTACCTGCTTGAGAAAACCTGCACCGAAAGCCCTGGTGACCTTCAATGAACCTTTCACACGGTCATTCACCACAGCACAAGCATCATCTGGATGTTCAGTTTTTACTCTTTGAACTTCCTGAAATGCAATCAAAATAAAGTTCAAATCAAAACAAATGCAAAGAAGCGCTAATGTCAAAAATTTTCAGATAATGTTTCTTCGCCAAAAACTACAAGCTAATCTATACCTCTTCCACACTGGTGCTATGATCAACAGTAAGCTGAAAGGCATTTAAAGTGGGTATTGAATTTGATCTTTCATATTCGTAACTTTCAAGATCATGCAAAGTTTCCTCATTTATCCTCTCCAAATCCTGCCTACTCTTCCCTAGCCCATAATCAGGCTCTGCCTTTTGGCCTAATACTGCTCGACTATCACCCACATTCATCACATACACATCTTCTCCCTTCATTAACATAACAAGCACACAAGAACCCATCAAAGCCAACTCTGGATTCTCCATTAACATCTTATCAGCAATATCCAAATACGACTCCTCTGTTTTCTTCAAAGCCTGAGACAGAGCCTTTAACACATCTGTATGATTTATAGCTCCATTGTCCGACCCAGATCGATTCAATTGCTCCTTTAATCTCCTATCAAGCTCTATTCTTTCCCTATCCCATTTACACTTCCACCTCATTTGATTCTCCTCCCATTTCTTTGCAGCACCTGTATATTTTCCCCTAGAACTTCTTTTTCTCTTGGAGTTTGAATCAGAATTCGCTTCCTGGCTTGCACATGGATAATTCTCATGGTCCAAGCATGGCGAACATTCATCATTTCCGCAATTCCTACCAGATTCACTACTTTGTAAAGCATTTTCTAATCTTGAGTTAGCAATTTCAATTGAATTAGTACCTTCTGATCGAACAGGGGAAGAAGCAGGGGCAGATATTTTAGCAGGCTCAAACTTATCATCCCATAGCAATCCTTTAAGCTCCTTGTGGACAGCACAGTAGAGATTAGAGGAAAGAAAATCAGTGGCATCTGGACCATTGAATCCATCATAAATCCCAACAAAAACCCATCCATGTTCTTCTGAGACAACAACATGTACACGATCTTCCCCTGCTTTCCCTTGAGCCCAATGAAGATTTTGGCTTTCCAAAGAATCATCATCTTCTAAACTACCATCACTACTCAAATTAATACTACTCACAGTCAAATTCTCATTGTGTTGCTTCTCTGAATTCAGCAACCAGTCTGGTTCTTTAATAACGCCTTTTATAGGAGCCACAATAGAGTTCTGTCCACGAGATAATGTTTTCGATATTGCTCTTCGCAACACTCTAATCAATGACCTTTTTGCCGATCTCGGTCTAAAAGCAAAACCCCCATGAGAGAAGCTCCTTTGAAACTGATCAGAACTACCCTTTTCAAGAGGACCTGAAAACAAACCACGATCCAATGGACCCGACATAAATCCCCTCTCAATCGGACCCGAAAGAAACCCTCTTTCCAGAGGACCCGAACCCGGAACCGTAACCATACCCGTACTTGCTGTCAAAGGACCCGAATTGATTGAGCCGATAAGACTTTTGGGGATTGGTTGCAGAGGAATTGAAGCAAAAGAAGTAGAGCTCTCAAAAGCTGCAGCTCTATCAATAGTATTATAGACATAAGGATCTATAAACGCTGTGGAAAGCGGCGTCGATGTGTTGGCACTGACGGAGGCGCCAGAAATTGTGCGAAACGTGGTGGTTTCCTCTGAATGGACTTTAGAAGAAGAAAGACGGGTTGGGTCTGGGCGGACATAGCAAAAGGAGTGACCAAGACCCTCATCAAGAGGTTCCGATATCAACACCGATATATCATGCCGCCGGCGATCTTCTCCTGCTCCGGTGAAACAAATTGTAAGTTTACCAAACCCATTACCCATTGAAAAAAAATAAAATAATAAAACAGATAAAAGCTTGCTTTTTTTTTCTTTTTTTTGGGGTATACACTAAAATCACTTTCAGTGATATTTCATGGCCAAATAGAGAGAGAGAGAGAGAGAGAGAGAAGGAAGCTCAAGAGTAGAAGAAGAAGAAGAACAAGAGAGGGAGGTAAAGAAAAGGGAGAGAGAGAGGCGTTGACTTTTGGGCAATATAGAGGTTTGAAATTAGAAAAATAGCTATGTTTTTTTTTTTTTTTTTTTTTTTAAAGAAAAAACAAAAAGGAATTTGAAAAAAAAAAAAAAAAAGAAAAGAAAATGTGTGCGGGACGTTGACTAAAAAGGTTGGAGATTTTAAGTAAAGTCATGGATTTATGAGTTTTTAGATTATTGGGGGATGCATTATGAGAGCGTGGGTTACAATCTCTCTCTCTCTCTCTCTCTCTCTTCATAAAAGCATTATTTCATGGGAAAGATGTTTTTGTTTGTGTTAGGGCAAACATTTGTACTTTCAGTGGCTTTTCGACTCACTTCAAGCCATTTTCTCCATCAATTTTCCTTCTATTCTTTTTTCTTATAAAATTAGAATATTCTAAATTTCTTATATTATAAATTGAGAAATTTGAATTATTAATAAAATTTACGATATAAAAAACTAAATTATTTATATAGAGAATTTATTCTAATCTAAATATGAAATATTGGAAGTACAAGTAGTGTTATGGTGGCCTAATAATGGTAACACTCTTCCCAGCCATGTTCACCATTCGGTATATAATTGGAACCCAATAGGCAGTATTGGTTCTCAAGAACGATTGGACGATTCTAGGGCTTGGAATCAAACTGGATCCCGGAACAATCAGAATTGATGGCTTCAACTCATAAATGAAAGAAAGAAAATTGCTAAAAAAAAAAAAGAGCAAGTTTTTTTGTGATTCATTGAAATTTTGGACCGTTGGCAATAATGTTGCCAGTGATCATATATATGCTATTTTTTTTTTTTTGGTTTTTTTTTAAATTATCTTTTTACAATTTTACCATTTATAATGATTATATTTTCAAACGTTTTGGAAAACAAAAAATTAAGAATTTTTCTATAAATAGTAAAAAAAATTATCAAGTTGTGAGTTGAAGAATACATATTACAAATTATTAAATGATGCATGGCCTTGACATACACCTTAAGTTAGGTTTTAAAGCAGGTAATTCCATCAAATTTGTTAAAATTTGGCATCTTGAATTTAGGAGGAACTCTTGCATTAGAAAACAAGCTCAAGGATCCTGTATCAAATATGTCCTCTTTCTTCTTTAGATTCTTTAGCATTTTTTCCATGTGCTCAACTTTTTTCATGAAGACTTTGATTTCAAGGTTGATTTTCTTCTCTTGGAAAGGATCCGCGCGTTGGGAAGCAAGAATAGGGGTAAAATTTAGTGGTTGAATTGTCATGGGTTGATAGGGTGAGTTATTTTTAAGGAATTCAGGTGATGGAATAGGTAGTGATGGAATGGTGTCAGTGTTTGCAGGCTCCTTATCTTTGGAATCAACTCTAGAAGTGGATCCAAAAACAGGATAAAGAGCGGATTTTGAGTCTGGTTTGAGTAGTTTTTAGTCAGTTGAGCTTTGGGCTTGGGAGGTCTATTCCATCATGATGTGGACATCTTTCAGAATGGCCCTCCTTTAGGCTTTGAACAGGTCTTAAAAATAGACATCTTGTCTCTTCATCATAGTCTCTTTTTGTTCAAGAAGCTCGTCAAAGATCTCATCAGCTCTAGTAGTGGTGACTTCATCTCCGGCAACAGACATCTTGTCAACCTTTGTATAAAAAGATAAAGCTAGGTCAGTTTTTAGCTCAAGTATGGATAAAGATCATGGAATCTTAATCACAACAGTTTGATAGGGATAAAAGGTACCATAAGTTGACATGTGTTCTGATAGATTTGATTGAGACTAGCAGTATTTGGGTGAGGTTTAAACTCTCCAAATTTGTAAGGTTTATACATGTATGCATGAATAAAAAAGATTTTATGACAATGGCATACCAATAATTCAATATTTTAAGGTACATACAGCCTTAAGGAAAGGTTCTGTGAGCCATTACATGAAATGGTTAGGGTGGTTTGAAAGGAACCTATCATACTAGAAATGCAATATATCTAACCACATGTGAGACAAAAAGACTCGTGTGAGTCCAATGGTACATGCGTACTCATTACACTTCTAAAAGGATTAGAGGATATGTCATGGGCTGGATGATTTCACTATCGGCAAGCAGACTTAGGGAAGGTTACCCACTCGATGTTACTTTCTATCCTTTGTTTTCCTAGGAAATTAAGGTTTTTTGGACAAAAAGTCTGATGTAGTGATGCATGAAAAGAGTTACTTTGTATTAAAGCCAAACTTGGTATTTTACCAAAAGTAATTCACTTTATCTTTTATTCGAAAAAGATTTTGAAATCTCTAGTTGAGTCACCAATTGTGAGGCCTCATCCGAGCACTAGTCTGATCCACTTAGGGGAATTGAAATACTCTTTGGGAGAAACTTCACGATTGAAACTCGTTATGAGCTCAAAAAATTGAGCTTTTGCAATTTGTTATTTGTAAAAAGGAGTCGTCACTTTAATTCACTTATTTTAATTGAAAAAATTAAAGGAAAACTCAAATTGATTGATTCCAAAAATATTTAATTTATCCCAATGAAAAATGCATTAATCTACAAGTAACAAAAAATGGCTCGGGGATCAGGTTTGGGTATTTAAACAAATATTTGGCTAAAAGTTGCAAAATAAGTCTTAAAAAAGGTAATTTTAGTGTATGCATAAACATGAGTAAAATGATGAATGAAACAGTTATAGATGCTAAAATGAAATGATAATTGTGAATAAATAAGTAAAAATAAATCTTACTTAATTATTACAAAACCAAAACAAATGAAATAAATAGGATATTTTCTCTAGCCCTTATGAGTACTAGGAAAAGCACATATTCCTCAACTAAATTAAAGAAATGAAAATACAGAATCCAACATATACAAATAAATAACAAAGTAGAATGAAATTTAAATTATAAATATGAAGGGGAAAATATTATTTGAAAAAGATTCTGGAGTTGATGCCTTACAGAATGGCATGCATGCGTATTCTTTTGAATATGAATAAAATTCCACGCAGCTCTTCCTTCTTGTGAAGGAGGGGTTCTGGAAAAAGTATTAGTTTGGTTTATTATTTTAATTCTGACTTTTAAATTAATAAATTTTAGATCTTTTCTATTTTAGATCTAGAGAAAAATAGAATAGCGAGAATTCTATATCTGAATTTAAAATTTTAGAAAGAATGAATTATACCTTGATTTTTCTTTTCTATTTTAGACCTAGAGAAAAATAGAATAGCGAGAATTCTAAATTTGAATTTAGAATTTTAGAAAGAAGGAATTATACCTTAGTTTTTCTTGACCTTCGAATGAACGAGGTGAGCTTAACTCCGGATCTAAACTCCACCTTCGATTTGGAAACCCTGAAATTGAACCTTAAATAGAAAAGGTTAGCAAAACAGAGTAATAATTATAAATTAAAAGACGCTGAAATGACAGATTTTAGTATCAATTTTTAAACAGAATTTTAGCATAAAAAGAAGAGCAATATAGATGAATTTTTGCCTCCAAATTCATCTCAAAAAAAATGAAATGGAAGCTCTATTTATAGAGCAAGTCTGGCGGTGGCACTGACAGCATGTTGGTCGTCTGAGCGACACCCAAGCGGTGTAGCTGTGCCGCCGACACATTGGGCATGCCTCCCAATGCAGTGGCACGCTGTGAACCCTCAATTTTACACCTTCATCATCTAACCACAGCCTTAGCACTTGTTGAATTTAACTCATTTACATTGCCACCACATCCAAATTTTTCAAACTTCATACCAGTAACCAATTTCTAAAAAAAAAAAAAAAAAAGAAATACCTCAAAAAATGTGCCAGTCCCACGTGGCATACGGCGCCGTGTCATAGCTGTGTGGCGCCACATTAGAGCTGTGCAGCACCGCATCAGAGCTGTGCAGCGCTACATGCCCTTTGTACGACGCGCTGCAAATGCTTGGTGCGACGCCGCACCAGGTTTTGCGAGCTCTGGTCTCTGTGGGCCCCACCTGCGCAAAAAATGACCATTTACCATTTTCGGTCCAATTTCAGCCATTTCTAGCCCTACCCCTCATGGTCTTTTCATATTTTCATTACCTAAACTACCCTCAACCCCATTTGCCTATAAATAGGCTCCCCATTCTCTCATTTCTCGATATCCCTTGAATTTGAGTAGATGGCTATCTTTAAATTTCTCTCTTCTTCTCCCTCTAATCACTCTCTAATTAATTAATTAATCTTTTTAATTAATAAATTATCTCACCCTAACCAAGTTAATTAATCTTTTTAATTAGCTAAAACTTTTTTTAAATTAAAATTGATTAATTAATTAATCTTTTTAATTAATTAATTAATCACTTTTTTTCAAAATTAAATTAATCATTTTTTTAATCCACTTTTCATCCAAATTAATTAATTAATCCTTTTAATTAATTAATCATTTTTTTCCAAAATTAAATTAATCATTTTTCTTAATCCACTTTTTCATCCAAATTAATTAATTAATCTTTTTAATTAATTAATCCATCCATCCTTTCCATCATATTAATTAATTAATTATTTTAATTAATTAATTAATCTTCCAATCCATCTAATCACCCGGTCCCGATAAAACGAAACTTCGATTCGGTAAAACCCTTCGCCCACCAAAAGTCAAAGTATCAGCATTTTTCCTCACTTTCAACATACCCAAACCAAAATTAATCTGATCAACTCTTAAACCCCTCCACTTAACCGTGGAATGAACTACGTGGGTTTTGATCCCCATTCAATGGGGTACGTAAGCATGTTTGGAATCTAAATCCAAACCTCAAATCGAAATCTCTATCAATCTCTTTTTCCTTTTTTTAATTAATTTGAGAATATTTTATTTTCACTATACATTCATGTTTTGCCATATTTATACATTTTATTTAATATTATCTTATAAATGTCATTCATGAAATTCAATTTTCAGGTCAAATTAAACTTAAGAGCCAAATTTAGATTATTTAAAACCAAAAATCTAGTCCACAAACTCAACCTGGTTCGAAGGCTAGTGATTTTTATCATTGGGCAAATTAATTTGAAAATTAATAAATTGGAGTCAATTTAGATTTTTTCCTTAATATTTTTCCAACTAAATAAAATTAAGGTGGTGACTCCTAAAAATCATTTTCAAAATCAACCGATCTGAACCCGAGAGTTCCATCGTAAGTCTAAACTCGAATGAGCATTCCAATTCCCTCTAGCGGACCGGGTCAATGCTCGGGTGAGGCCTCACACACACCTGGCACACCGCTGACTTGCCGGATCAACCTGGTTTCGCACTGTTTTGTCCAATTATGCAATGTATGACCACCATAGTGATAACAACACTTTGTAATGGTTTCTTAAGACTATACATATGTCAAATGCTTAATTTATATTTGTAATGCATAATTATATAGAGTATACAAATGGTCAATGCATGTATGAAAACGAAGTATTAAATGAATAAAGAAAATGGAATGTTATATTAAGTTATACACTCACAAACTTGACGGAAATTCAACTAGCGCTCCCTAAAGTAATATATCTAGCAACTAAAAAAATGCCTAAACACAAATAGTGGACAACTTATGACATTATCATAATAAAGACAACTCAACAACTCTAAAGATTCTACCAGAATTTCGGTAGGATCTCCCTATAACTAGGACTTAACTCCACTGAAATAAAGAAACATCCACTTCTAAACAAAATTCACAAATTATATAAATCAATAACAACTCAATGACCCCTCTTGAATCTCTAACTCGGTAATAACACCACCATAACTACAATTCATAAATCAAAGTCAAATTCAATTTATCAACTCCAACATATAAATACAAGAAAATTATTAAAATACCTAAAACACTATTAAAAATAATCTACTTAAAAGATAATTTTATAAAATTAATCACATTGAATATTCAAATTAAAACTAGATAAGATCATATTAATAATTTCATAAAAATTAACTTTTAAAGAACTATATAAGATTTTAAAATAAATTAAACTAATTGAATAGTCAATATTCAATTAAGAGTAATATAAAACTCATTCAAGTATTTTCATAGAAATTTATAATAATCATAATTTCACCAATTTTAATGCTAGAAATATAAACATGACTCATTTTATTAAACTAAAAAACATTACAACTTATATATATATATATATATATATATATATATATATATATATATATATATATATATATATATATATATATATATATATATATAACTCATATAGAATTACAAAATTAAATTAAATTTATCAATTAGCTCAAATTTCCATAAATCACATAATTTTATTCATAGAATTTCATAATTATTTTACATAAACTAATTTAATTTAATATCATTCAATTATTTTATTATCATAAAATTATTTTCAATTAATTTATAAAATTTTTAAATGATTTTAAATTAATCAGTAACAAAATAAAATCCATAAATCTTTCAATTTAATTCTAATAACACAATTATAATCCATACTTGCATATATACATTTTTCAACTCAAAATATATAAACATTAAAATAAACATCAATATGGAAATTGAAAATTCGGAATTTCATGCGAAATCATATCGAACCAATATCATAGAATGCACTATAATTTCATAATGAAGCTGTTGGAACAGGTCTCTCACATTGATCGGCCGCGTACTAGCACATGTGGTGGCTCTAGTGCTTGGTGAAGATACTTACTTGTTTGTCTCAATGCTAGGAGTCCAAATATGCCACTCACTCTCTCTCACTCATCACCGGTCATTGGGAATCAGAGCTTAAAGATTCAATGGTCTAATTTTTTAATCTACACTTTTAACAAGTTTAAAGAGGCATGTTAGGTATCATTGGAAAACTCTCAGTGAAAGAAGGAGAGTGGAACCAATTTCACCGAAATCATTGTCGAAAGCTTCGATGCGGGTGAAGCTTTTTTCCTCATGTGTGTTGCTGGTGATTGCCGTCTTCCGCCACCGCTTGCTTGCATATGGTCGCCAGTGGATGGGCTGATAAGTGATGGTGGCAGTGCAGCCCACTGCCGATAGAGCGGGGTGATCTGGCACTCACTGATTCTCTCTCTCTCTTTCTTTAATTTCTATTCCTTCTAGCCTGATAGTCCCATTGATCTCATTGGTCCCAAAAATAAAATGGGTCAATTAGATGCAACATGCATAAAAATATTTTAATAATAATAATAATAATAATTTTAATTTTAATTAACAACAAAATCAAAATTAATATCTACTTAAAATTTATAATTCAAAAATAATAATTGATCTAATAAATAATTATTTTTTAAAAAACCTTAGTAACCAATATTAAAATCAATAATTTCTTAAATTTTTGAAATGATTCTTTAAATTAAAATAACAATTTAACATAATAGAAAATTATAATTGAATAATATTTCAAAAATCATAAAAATCTAAATTTTAGATAAATATAAAAAATTTTAAATACCAATTTAGTACACACAATCAAATTATAAAAATAAAATTTTCTAAAAAATAAAAATTCAGGTTACTATAATTTAATACTTCATATATAATTTTTAAATTCATAAATTAATCATGGACAATGTAATTTTAAAATTAGTTAATAATGTCATAATTTTGACATACATATATTTGATTCAAGGACCTGTTTAATTATTATAATTAAAAATAATACACTATAAATATATCCAATAAAATAATATAATTGCTCTACATTATAAAATATTTAAGTGATCTATAAATAACAATTAATGATGTGATAATTAATAATGATATTCTTTAATTTTTCAAAGTTCACTCGAAATCTAATTTGAACTAAATGTATGAAAATATAAAATTTTAGTAGTAGTTTAGTAGATAGTAGAAAAATAGAAATTAAAAGAAAAACTTAAAATACATAATCGATACTAAATTTAATAATGATCTAAATTTAAATATAAAACTTAATTAACTTAAAATTAAATATAAAATTTTTGTACTGTAAGACATATCATAATGGTAAGTGTATATATAATTTGTGTAATAAATTTATTTATATTAAATTTACGTTCAAATCCTCCTTCTCCAATGCTTACAAAAATTAAAATTATTGTACAGACAATAAAATAGTGATATTAAAAATTATGAGTTTAAATTTTATAGTTAAGGTAGTCTATATTTTAGTACTATAGAGTTTTTTTTTTAAGAATTTACCATTTTATTTTAAGAATAATATTACATATAAATTGAAATATAATTTTGGAAATTAATATCTTAAAGGAAATAAGTAAATATTATATGATAATCAATAAAAAGATTATTATAAAAGAAAATTTTAATTAAAGAATAAGTAAATGTTAATATTGTCAATGCAAAATTTTAAAAATTAATTTGCTCTGGCCATAATAAATTTAGTTATGGTAATAACACCACCTAGCCTAAAAAGTATATAATTAATTTAGACTAAATCTAAGGAGATTTATATTTAAAAATAAAACACAATTAACTTTAATTAAAAATAAATTTTTATTAACTAGTATTTTAGTCTAATAGTACAGTGAGATAATTTTTAAAAGTAGATACTAGAGTTCAAATATTACAAATATTAAATTTCTCCTCCCTATGCTCGAAAAATAAATAAATAAAATTTTAGCAGAAAATATCTACAACATAAATATATAGCTTAGCATATAAACTTAGTAAAATTATTCAAATGGTTTCGTGGTTGACATAAATTTTAGATATTAGAGGTCTTGGATTTTATTTTCATCTTAAGCAATGTATTTTTTTTTTCTAAGTATATACTCGAAATGGAGGAAAATCGGGTGGGTCCAAACCCATGAACAACTACTACATAGTTTTAACAATAAATATCATAATACTTATTTTTATTTTTCCAAAAAATTAAATTAGTTAGTGAAGTTAATTACTTTTTATTAATTTAAATTGGGTTGTCGAGTCATTGGATTGGGTTATAGGCCAAATAATTGGACTGAGTTATCGGATCGGGGGATTAACCTGTGAGTTCAAATTAATCGGATTTAAATTATTAAGACTATTTGTTATTTCATATGGGTTATGGATCGTTATAGAGTTCAGATCAAGATTTACCACTTTTAATTTTTATTATAAATTTTTTTAATGGATAAGAATTTCCTGCTTTAATATATTTTTGTAAGATGTTAAGATTGATTGATTTTCTTTCTTTGATCTAGAAGAGAGTTCTTGATTAATAATGTTGAACAAAGCTATACCATTTTTGGGTGTTTTATGTTATCAAATTTAGAATTGATGGTTTAGCATGAAAAATTCTTATATACGCTAAATGTATAAATTTACCTCATATACTAATTTCACAAGTGATAAGCGATTTTAATAAATATAATTTATTTATTTATTTTTTGTTATATGAAAAGATATTAATATTTTTTTTTACTCTATATATTTTTATTTTATTATATTAATATATATATCCAGCAGAAATTTTCCCATATTTCAAGAGAATAGCGTTCCATGAGGAGCTTCGCATGGATCAGGAAGCCCTAGGATGAATTCTCACCTGTGCGAGAGATTCAATGAATTTGTTCTGTATTATTATGTGGGTATCCATATAAGGTTGTTGTGCTGTTTGAAACTTGTAATAAACATCTGCATTGTATGTAATATCTCTTGGTATGTATAGATATATACTCCATCTCCCAAAAATAGATTTAATTTTTTCCGCTTATATCAAATTTTTTAGTATTATCCTATTTAATGTACATGTTCATCAATAAATACCTGTTAACACTAATGAAGGAACATAGCAGGAAAATATTAAGCAAATTTAATCGTTTAACTATATTAATTATATTCTCTTAATTTGTGTAAAAATCAAAGTAAATTTATTTTCTAAAGTGCCCCATTGCCCCAACCCTAAGGAATCCCCTTTAAATTACATATGTAATTGTTATTTGCCCTACTAAATAATTTGAATTTACCTTCACTAAATAATTTAATTTTCCCTCACTAAATAATTTAAAGTTACCCTCATTAAAAAGTTAAAATATTTAAAATTTTATATTTAAGTTGAAAATTACTAAATTTTTAGATAATATTTTGCAGATGACATAATTAAATCTATATTCGTTTTAAATAATTTAAATTAATTTATAATTATAAAATTCAAAAATTTTAATTAAATATACGTTTCAACTCAATCATATCATATTAAATATTTCTCTAATATTTAATGTATTATATATTAAGTTTTATAAATAATTATATAATGTGTTCGTTCCTCATTGTAAATATATTCACGTCATTTTTATTTTTATACCTCATAATTTATGACTTATTAATTAAATTAAAATTGAATTAAATTTCTGTATTTAATGTTTAAAATTTATGCAATTATTATTAATTAATATATTTTGTATTGATTACAGGTTTCATATTTAAAAAATAAAATAAAATTATCTATTAATCTCAGTACACACATGCATGTGTTTGTACATTACCTCCACTGACAAAAATTTGTGAATTCACCTCCCAAAGGAGTTATATGTTTCGTTATGATTTATTTTATAAGTAAATTAGGTCTGAACAAGTCTATTTGTTAAGTGATGTAGTAATGCACTGAAATTTTTCTAATTTTCTATCAATTTTGGGTACACTTCATGCCAAATTATATTAATATTATAAATCGAGTATGATCTGATTGATCTTTTCATCTTTTTTACATGAATAAGAAATGAGAAATTTTAAATTTGAGTCTCCTAAACAAAAAATAGTTATCATTAATTTAGTAAAAGACGTTAAAGAGAAGACTACTATATATTATGTAGCCTACTATATATTTTTATGGAGTATTCTCCTCCCTTACATTAAAAAAAAAAATTATATTAATATTTATTCTTTACGTTATGTTATTATTAGGATAAGATTTGTTCATTTAGCATATTAGGCCGAGTATGTTAAACCTATCTAGCCTCACTACTCATATCTAAAATAATACTTAAGCCCGAGCTGATCTAAAAATTTCAGAACCTAAGCTCGACATTCATGTCTTAACTTCATATTTTTTACTTTTATTTTTTCATATTAGATGAATTATCGAAAGATAGGTGATCATTTTATTAATTTGTGAAAAGTAGAACACATTTTAGAATAATAATTTTTCTTACATATTAATTTGGATAGATCATGTGTATGGTCTCATCAAACCATAGACACTACCAGAAGGTTACTTCTCTTGCATGTCTCCTCTCCATTGTCCAATCTAGGATTCGAAAATTCAGAATTCCATATCACAATCGGATAAAACCTTCTCCAAATCCTTCTCCTAGTATAATACTGCAACATAAAAACCATCTCCAAAATGGACTCAAATCCCTAAATTACCTCCTATAAATAGTTTTTTTTTTCTCCGCAAGACAGATAACATATTATAAGTGCTTTAAGCTCTCTCTAATTTCTCCATATTCTAATCCTTTTTACTTAAGCATCGGAGTGATTACCTAAACACATTGCCTAGGCCCTCTAATCCTTGTGTTTGTTAGGCTTTGAAGGTTAGCATATCGCTCGACAATGTGTTGAGGATCGAAATTCGTCCTTGAGACATTATTTGGTGTGATGAGCTCGGAACACTACTTTAGACATTTAGCCTAACTCCTTTTAGATAACCTCGATGGATCCACACACTCAAAACATTGGCCTAAGCCTTAACTTATTTCCAGAACTCTAAGATAATAATGACCATCAAAAGAATCTTGAAGGAGATCACCATAATGACCCCATATTACCAAACCTTAACATCCCCATAGGGGAAAACAATCTAGAAGTTGCGTAAGTGACCTTGCAAGATCTCTTTTTTGCCTTTGTAAGTTTTACAAATCAGCTGAAAGAATTGAAAGAAGCCATAGCCCAACAATCTCAAAAAGCAAACCCAAAAATGGAAACACTCATATGGGCCCTGAGAATCGCGGTCTAATGGAAAACCAAAAAACAAAAATGAATTAGAAAGGATAGAGAAGAAGGTTTGAAAAGTCATATTTAGGATTGGTAAAAGAGTAAACAAGATGGATTTCGCTCTACAGACAGATTGGCCTCTCTGTGACAAAATCATTATGGTCTTTTATCCCCCAAAATTAGAATCCCTTCCCACATGCAATCCTACGATGGAATAACTTGTCCTAAAAGTCATATGTATAAATTTCAAACAATAATTAATTCTTAGATCCACCTAGATCATGTCCTTTGCAAGCTATTCCCCACCATACTAAAAGGCTTGGCTCAATATTGGTATCAAACCCTGTCCCCAAAATCCATCACTTCTTTTGCTTAACTTTCTACCTTCTTCCAACCAAGTTCATCACTTCAATTACACCAAATAAAAGATTTCAACTGATTTGTTAGCTATTGTCCAAAGAGAAGGTGAGAGTCTTAAGAAGTACATAGAGCTCTTCAATAGAGAGGCGATCTAGATTGAAGATCTCAACAAAGACATCGCCTATATAGTGATGTTTCATGAAACTTTTAACCTCGATCTAAAAAAGGAATTATTGTTTAATCGTTCTCAAACAATCTCGGCCTTGATGGTGACTTCTCAAAATCACATTTGTGTCAATGAAAGGATGAGAGATTTTAAACCAAAACAAAATGAGGAAAATTTGTCGAGAGGGCAAGGATGCTAGCAAGGTGATCGTCAGTATAAAATTAGTAGGAACAATGAAACAAGAAGTAGGAGAAGTGATAGATTAAATAGATCGGGGGCAATCAACAAGCAGTACACTCCCTTGACAATGGATCGGTCATATGTACTAATGTGGATCAAAGACATAAGCGAAGATGTATAGTGGCTTAGAAAGATATGTAGTTCCTCAGAGGGCCAAAGAGACAATAGCAAATACTATGAATTCCATAAAGACAAAAGACGATTATTGGTACTTGAAAGAAGAGATAAAGAGACTAATACAAAAAGGGGTATCAGGGATCAAGCAGTTCGTCTGTTGGGACAGAGAAAGAGAAGGAGAAAGATCCTCGGAGAGAGGTGAACTAAGGGAAACCTAGCAAAAAGGACAAAGAAGAGAAGTAGTGAGAGAAATTAATATTATACTTGGTGGAAGTTCGGGAGGAGATAGTTCCAGCAAGAGAAAGATGGCAATAAGGGATATATACTTAGTAAATACACCAAGATCATTAGGCAAAGTGTTTAGTTCAATCACTTTCTTTGATAAAGACAGCAGGGAAGTAATCACCCCTAATAATGATGCTTTAGTGGTCTTTAGGCGATTAAATAACTTTTGGTAAGAAGGATGCTGGTGGATGACAAAAGCATAGTTAACATGATCACAGTAACTGTATTCAAGTCAATAGGATTAACAGAGAAAAATTTTAAAATAGTGGCAATACCTTTAGCAGGTTTAGACAGAAAAACTATACCAGTTAAACGATCAGTAGTGTTAAAGGTAAAGTTAGGGGATGGGGATATCACAAAAGAGATACAGGTAAAATTCATGGTGGTTGATATCCCCTTCGCTTATAATGCAATCATTAAAAGACCGATCCTCTTTGATGCTTGTGCTATAACATAGGTAAGGTATTTGATGATAAAAATTCTAACTTCTAAAGGATAGCAATTTTAAGGGATTCCAAGAGACTGCCAAGAAAACTTATTTTAATCCTTGAAGGGAGTTTTTTGACCTTGCAGGTAAAGCCATTGAACAGCCCAAACAGGAGAGAAAAGGAGGAGCATGAGGATGAACTAAATAAGATCCTACCTAAGAAACACTACACAGATTAGTTAGGCACTGAAGAAAGAGATCAATTTAAAAGTAACTAACGTCCTAAGAAACAACCCCAAAACTTTTACTTGGAACATTAAAGATTTAGTAGGGGTGAGTAAGGAGGTGATTACACATAAGCTCAGCATATACTCATTAGTTGAGTCGATGGTGCAGAAAAAGAAAAAACACTTACCTGAGAAACAATTCACCATCACCAAAGAAGTTTAGAAACTTTTAAAGGTAGGGGGTGATTCAAAAAGTATACTATCCAAAATGGTTAGCGAACTTCATAATGGTTAAGAAACTAAATGGCTCATTCCTGATGTATGTAGACTTTATAGATCTAAATAAGGCTTGTCCTAAAGATGGTTACCTTTTGCCAAGCATTGATCAGTTAGTAGACTCTAGGGCATGGTATGAACTTTTCTGGATGCGAAGGCAATATATCAACAATTCTGGATGCATGGATTAGGTGAGGAAAAAATGTCCTTCGTAACATATCAAAGAGACATATTATTATAGGATGATGTCATTCAGTCTAAAGAATATGAGGCAACATATTAGAAGTTGGTCAACCATGTTCAAGGACCAGATAGGTAAGAATATGGAGATATATGTGGAAGACATGATTATTAAAAGCAAGAGGGCAGAAGATCATCTTAAAGATTTGGAAATAATTCTAAAAATCATGAAATCTTACAACTTGAAGTTAAATCTTAAGAAGTGCATTTTTAGGGTTTCAGCTAAAAAATTCTTAGGATGCATGGTCTCACAGAGGGGAATTGAGGCAAACCCTCAAAAGAGTGATGCCATATTTAAGATGAACCCTCTTACCAATAAAAGAGAAGTGCAGAAACTAAACGGCCGAATAGTCGTGTTAGGATGATTCATCTCATCCTTAGCTAAAAAATGTCAGCCATTTTCTAAAGCACTAAAAAATTTGAAATACTTCAAATGGACAAAGGACTGATAAAAATCTTTTGAAGAGTTGAAGAAATTTTTGACTAATCCCCTTTTAATGAGTTGGCCTTTAACAGGTGAGGACCAATATTTCTACTTTTCTACCATAACCAAAATAATAGCTATAGTACTGATAAAGGAGGAGCTTAGAGGGCAATATCCGATCTACGACATTAGTTAAGTTCTTTAAGATGCCGAACTTGGGTCCCAACCTTGGAAAAACACCCTCTGGCCTTACTTATGGTTGCACAGAAATTGAAACATTATTGTGAAGCTTACTAAGTATTCATCCAAATTGGTCTATCTTTAAGGAAGATCCTACAGAAGCCCAAGACATTAGGTATACTTGCCAAATGGGCAATAAGGATAGGCAGCCTTAGTATAAAGTATGAACCCAAAAAAGTGATGAAAGGGCAAATCCTAGTAGATTTTGTAGCAGAGTTAACTCCCAAAAAGCAAGAACCAAGAGCAATTGAAAAAGGAAATGGAAAATATTCCTCAATGGAGTAGTTGGATCAAAAGGATCAGGTGTTAGAATTGTGATCAAAGGACCATACAAGTTGGAATTGAATATGTCATAAAGTTGGACTTTCGAATCTCTAACAATGCAACTGAGTATGAAGCTCTGTTGACAAGACTTTCGCCAACTAGAGAGATCAGTATAGAGAACTTAGTAATCTACAATGATTTCCAACTAATGGTGAATTAGGTTAATGGTGGGTATGCATTAAAAGAAGAAACTCTAAAGAAATACTTTGATCTTGCCTAACAAGCCATCAAAAAATGGTAAACTAGGAGATAGCTGGGTGGTAGTATAGATCCCTAAGGTTGAAAATGGAAGGGCTGACTAGATCACCAAATTTGCAGCTAAGGGAAAATAAAGAGCTTGAAAAGACCCCTATAGAAGTCAAGAGATCTCTCGCAATGGAAGTAAAGATTGTAATGTCAATACAATGGGAAGTAGTTGGATGGAGCTGATCATCAGATATTTATAAGAGGATCCCTCCCTGAGAAAAGATCATTAGTAAAAAAGGTAATCAATAATGCAAAAAGATACAGCTAGTATGAAGGAGATCTATATCAGTGCTCTAAAACACACCCTTGATTGAGGCGTATCACAGTTGAGGATAGGAACTATATGCTAAGAGAGATATACGAAGGGATTTGTGGAGCACATGAGGCAAGCTCTAGACTCACCAAAAAAGCTATACTATAAGGTTACTACTGGCCCATAATAAAAAGAAACTCAGAAGAACTAGTTTATCAGTGCACTAAATGTCAAGAACAAACGTACTAATCCTTAAGGGTCCCTTTAAAGAACTCTCACCAATCGAATGCGCTTGGCCCTTTTAGCAATAGGGGATTGATATTTTGTGTCCCTTTTCTCTCGCAATTCAGCAATATAAGTTTTTAATGGTACCATCAATCCCTATACAAAATGGATTGAGACTAAACCTTTGGCAAAAATACCTAGTAAAGTACCACTAACTTCTTTTGAAAATCTGTTATTTGTAGGTTTAGTACCCTAGAGATCCTTATAATGGACCATGGCAAGTAATTCGACTATGCTTCATTCTGATCTTTCTGCAGAAGCCTTAACATTGATATGAGGTTGACATCAGTAGCACATCTCCAATCCAACAGATAGGTAAAAGTGGTGAATAGAATAATTCTCTAGGAATTAAAGATGAGATTGGATGAAAAGAAAGGGAATTAAGCGGAAGAGTTATATAATGTAATCAAGAGTTATCAAACCACTCCTAAGAGCCTACAAGAGAAACTCACTTCTCCCTTACATATGGTTCAAAAGCTATTGTGCCAATAGAGATCAATTTATCGAGTTAGCGAACTAAAAAAGCTGGGCTTGATGATTAAGAGATGGAAATCTAGACTAATTTAGATTTGTTAGAAGAAGAAAAAAAAAGATACTACATATGAAAAGATGGCTGCATACAGACAGCAAATGATCCGATCCTGTAATCACTGAGTAAAAGAAAAGATCTTTCAAAAAGGAGATGTAGTATTAAGAAAGGAAGAGATTGCCAGATCAATGCAAGGGTAGGGAAATTTTAGCCTAATTGGGAAGGTGCATATAAGATGGCTAGTGTGGTAGGTTTGGAAGAGTATAAACTAGAAGATCATCGAGGAAAGCTCCTACCTTGAACATGAAACTCAGATAACCTAAGGGCTTATTATCAGTAAACCTATTCCTATTATTTGTAAATTTGCTCCTATTCTATTTCCTTTTCAATTCTCCATCTTATTAATAAAATTGCTATTTGTTTCGAGTTTCTCCCTTGATGGTAACCTTTAACTGCCCTAATGATGGATCTCCAAGAAAAAGGGATAGGTTGGCTAGAAAGTTCGCCCAAGACACCCTAGCAGTGATTCTCCATAAAAGGGGACAAGCAATCCATAAAGCTCGCCTAAGACACTTTGGCAATGATTCTCCAAAAAAAGGGGATAAGTGAGCTCTAAAACTTGCCCAAAACACCATAGCAATAGTTCCCCATAAAAAGGGATAAGCAACCTATAAAACTTGACTAAGACACCCTAAAGATAAATCACCATAGGTAATATGTTAGATATAAAAGTTTTCCCAATACACTGTTATGAGGCCTTACCCCAGCACCGACTTAATCAGCTAGAGAGAATCGGGATGCTCATTCAGGTTTAGACTTATGATCAAATCCTCAGGGTTGGATTCGTTGATTTTGAAAATGATTTTGGAGTCACCACTCTAATTTATTTTTAAATGAAAAAATTAAGGAAAAACTCAATTGCCTCCAATTCATTAATTTTCAGTTAATTTATCCAAAGATAAAATCACTAACCTCGAACTAAGTTAAGTTTTGGGACTAGATTTTTAGTTTTAAATAATCTAAATTTGGCTCTTAAATTTAATTCGACTTTAAAAAATTAATTTCATGAATAATATTTATAAGAGAGCAAATAATTAAATGTATAATACGAAGGCATGGTGCATGAGAAATTAATAAAATGATTAAAGTAAACATCCACAAATTAAGGAGAGTGTTCCATCTAATCCTTAGAGATTTAGAGAAACTTCATAATCACTATTTAATTCTAAAAACAAACAAATAATTGATTATAATGAAAGCAAAAGGAAGATAGAATTAATCTTGAGATTGGATTTGAGGTTTAGATTTAAATTCCAAACGTGCCTATATACCCTATTGAATGGGTGATCAAAACTCACATAGTTCATTCCATGATTAAGTGGAGGGGTTGAGGGGTTGATTTGATTGATTGATTTGATTTGAGTTTGTAAATAAGAGAAAAGGACGGTTAACTTTATTTTTGGTGCGTGGAAAGTTTTACCAAACCGAAGTTATATTTTATTGGGACTAGGTGATTTGATAGATTGGGAAAGTAATTAATTAAAAATGATTAATTAACTTATTAATATGGTGAAATGGATGAATGGATTAATTAATTAATTTGGATGAAGGGTGGAATAAGAAAATTGATTAATTTAATTTTGAAAAAGTGATTAATTAATTAATTAATTAATTGAGTGATTAATTTTAATTAAAAAAAGAGTTTTAGTTAATTAAAAAGATTAATTAACTTGGTTAAGGTGAGATAATTAATTAATTAAAAAGATTAATTAATTAATTAGAGAGTAGTTGGAGGGAGAAGAAGAGAGAAATTAGATGATAGTTATCAACTCTAACCAAAAAGGGTGTAGAAAATGGGAGATAGAGGGAGGTATTTATAGGAAAAGCGAGTGAGAGTAGTTTAGAAATTAAAAAAGTGAAAAGACAATAAAGGATAAGGCTGAAAAGGGCTAAAAATTATGTTAGAGGGGTATTTTGGATATTTTTCTGCACAAATGGGGGGACCACCTACTCCAGAGGGGTGTGGCGCCACACCAGGGCCTATGTGGCACCGCACCAGAGTAGTGTGGCATACTGCAGGCACCATCTGCGATGCTGCACAGTGCTAACACAATGTCGCAAGGCTACCATGAAGTTGCCACACAGCACGGGCCTAGCTTGCTTTTCAAAATTTTCTTAGGTTAGGTTTTTGGAGGTTCCAAGTCAGTTTTCAGGAGTTTCAGAGTTTAAAAAATTCACCAATCAACTTCGATAGATTCAAAATTAATTTTAGAATAATTGAATAGTCAATTTGAGAAAAAATCCTATCAGTTTTGAAAAAATAATGTATGATACAGAAGGTCCCGTTAGGGTTTGATAAGTGTCAGTGTTCGAAAATTAAGTATCTTTCTACTAATATGCCTGAAAGTCTATTTTTTGTTCCAAGGACGCTGCCTTTTTGACCTCTGCCCGTTAACCAACTAGTAAGACCACCATACTGGCTTTATATAGCACTAACGCATTAATCTTAACAGGTGTCAAACTGCGACCGGATGATGAGAGTGTAAAATTAAAGATTTAGGAAGAATCACCATAGGGAAAGTAAAGTCAAAAAGTCCCGTATGAGATTTTATAAGAAAGAAGAAAAAGAAGATTTATCGTAAGGCAAGCTAGACGTTCACCCTCAGTTCCCTAAAAATTAAAATCGCAAATTCATATGCAGTCACTAAAAAGTAAGGCGTTTATCTAATGATGGGAAGGGATCATCATAAAATAAGCAAAGGATCACCAATATAACAATCATTTAGCAAGATTGTATAATGGAACAATATATGAAGAGAATAAATAAAATCTTCTTTAACTTAATGTATTTTACAAAAACAAAGGACAACAAAAAAAATACATAATAATATATCAGGCCACATGAGCTCCACCCTTTTCTGCACGGATCAGCCATAATAGGATCGATGGGGAGAGGTGGCTCATTATCAGCACCTAAAGCTGAAGGATCTTCATCAGGGTAGATATCTCCAACAAAGTTAAGTCTTGCTCAGGATACTTGCTTCAGACAGTCACAAGAACCTTCCCCTAGTAAGAAAGGAACTTGCTGGCTGTGGCCTCCTCAAATTTTTCCTTTGTCAGTTTCTCCTTCTCCACCTCCTCCTTGAGCTGATGAGCCTCTGATAAGCTCATAATAAGCTCAAAATGTAGTGAAGAGATTTGCCTCATAATTTCACTCTTTAACCCTTTGCTTTTTGGTTTTTCTACTTCTAAGGCAGAATTTAGCTTAAAGACCTTTATAGCATGCTGTGAACTCTTAATTTTACACCCTTATGATCTGCCTACAGCTTGACACCTATTAAAATTAGTGCATTACGTAGAGCCAGTATAGTGGTCCTGTTAGCCGATTAGTGAGCAGGGGTCAAAGGGTCAGCGCCCCATCAAAAAATGGATTTTCTTAATTTTATATCTTCTAGTTTGCATTTGAACCATAAAAGCACATAGGCTTGGTAAATAGACATCTGAAAATTGAAATTGCCAAAATCGGCAGACTAGGAAACAAAGTTCTGTGAACCAAAATCTATCTCTTTGACCACTCTTAGATCATCTAACATTGAATAACGATCACAACGCAACTAGAATCACTCAAATTGGATAAAAAATGGGTCAAAACAGACCGAAAAAGGACCAAAGTATGTCGAATCGAGTTCAGGCTGCATGGGGTGCCGCCAGCTTGGCAACACCACACTAGTGTTGCCTATGCTGCCAACCCTTCGGTTTCTTCCTAATTTGCCCTTAGTTTTTCCTATAAATTGGAGTCTGCTCCTAGCCATTTGGAAAATAAGTTTTTAGAGATCAAAATTTAGAATTTTCTGTCAGTTTTAAGCTAAAATTTATCAATTTTGAAGATAAAAAAAAAAAAAAAAAAAACCTCATTTCTTCAATTTCAAATCTAATTTTGAAGTTTGATTTTTATTATTTTCTCTTCATTTCTCTTGTTTAGTTTAATTTTTTATTTTAGCAAGGTTCAACTTGTAAGATCTCAACCAAGGTAGAACTTAGATTTGGAGTAAAGCTTGCCTCGTTCATACAAAGAAAGCGCAAAACCAAAATATAATTCCTTCTTTTAAGATTTCTTCAATCAGATCTAGAATTCTCTATTTATACCTTTCCTTAGATCTAAAACTAAAAAGATCTAACCTTATTAATTTTAAATCTGAATTAAACTAACAAATCAAATTAACCTTTTCTAAAACTCCTCTTTCATAAGAAGGAAGAATTGTGTAGGGTTTGATTCCCATTCAAAGGGATACATAGGTATGCCAGTTATTTAGGCATCAATTCCAAACTATTTTATAAAATAATTTTTCCCTTTTCTTTCATTTTTATGAGATTATTTCTATTTTGTTTATGTATGATTGTGTTGTTTCTTTTGATTTGTTAATTCTTGCAATTAGTTGAGGAATGTGTGTTTTTCTTAGTACCCATAAGGCATAGAGAAAAGATCCTCTCTTTTATTTATTTATTCCATTTTTGTTTGTAATAATTCTTAAGGATATTTTATTTATCACTTTATAACTGTCATGCATTACGCGGATATTATTGCTTGCGCATCATCCTTATTTATGTTCATGAAATTTATTTTAAGTCATTTTATGTTAACACTGCCAAACTAATTTTGTTAAAATAAACCGAAAACCTAATCTCTAAATCCTCTTTAGTTTTAAGGCTAGTAATATTTTCCTTTGGGATATTAATTAGAGTCACTTTTGGTTTTTCTCTTTATCTTTTTCCTAAATAAAATAAAATTAAGATGGTGACTCTTTTCAAAATTAATTTATTTGAACCCAAGGTTCCATTGTGAATTCAAACCCAATAAGTATTTCGATTCTCACTCAGTAGATCGGACCAGTGCATGGGCAAGGCCTCACACGTGCTCCCTGTCCATCTTCTCCTTTAGGCAAGCCCACTCAGCCTTCAAATAATCCCTTTGAGACTGCATGCATTAGCAAAGTTTGAAAATAATGTTTATGGTTTGCAAAAAATGAAAAAAGAGAAGATAAATAAACTTTTGACTTTAAACTAGATAAAGTAGCCATAAGTTGACAGTTTACCTCAAAGAGATATCTATAGATCGATCCCGCCAGTTGGGCATTAGTGAGCTTGCTTATGCTCTCGCCATCAGCAGAGAGTTAGATTCACCATATGACATCTATAACCACTAATGGGTCACGAATAATAGTCACCTCCTTGTACTTCATCTTAACAACCTTGGTGAACTGTATAATTTCATCAAGGGAGATCTCCTCCACTGTAGGACAAAGCCTTTTCATGACCTTCCTTCCTTGACCTTTAGGAGCATATCACTTTTCAACCACTTCAGGGGCTTTGAGAGCTAGGGGATCAACTATTGGAGGCTCGAATGAGGAGGGAGAAGGTGGAGGAGGAGCCTTACTCGATGAAGCAGACTTTGCCTTCTTTTTCATTAGTTGAGCTATGGACTTCATCTCTGCAAAGATAATAAGAAAACTCTATTTTTATAAATATAGGTTAAAGCAAAAAGAGCGACATGAAGATCGAGCTAAAGCTAAGTACCAGTGGTTGAGTTAGGAGGAGCTTTAGATTGAGATTTGTTCTTTGGCCATAAGTATCGCCAAAAAAGTGGTCATATATCAGATCTAGACACATATTGGCTCTAAACTTATAAAAGTCTTTACATATTTTTCCTCCTAGGTGGATAAACCACACAGGTCATTGGAAGGAGTTATTATAGGGTTAATCACATAGGTGTTTGGAAGATCGCTCCACCCTTTTATTCGCATGAGATAATAAAATACTTTTGTTTCTAGTTCTTTAGGGAGGATGGTAAGGTGAAAATTTTCCTCTCACTTTAGAAATTAAAGTGGTTAAAACCTACCTTTGCCACCAAATAATAGACCTCAATTACTACATGGTTGGATATCTTGAAACTATGTATCTCTCCCATAATCCTAGGCCCAACTAAGATCTTCTAAGATTTAGGGTGGAGCTGGCAGATTGGAATGTTATATTTTCAAAACGCATTGGTATCCAAATTATGAAGAGGAAACCTAAGTCTAGACTGTATATCCTCTAAATATACCATTCTCTCCAGATTGCTTAGCTTCTGGTCCATAAAAGTCCTAGGTTCAAGTAGATAGAGTTTATATGCATCAAGAATTTTGTACAAAGCTCTGATCTGTTCTAAGCGATCGTTTGTTAATTTGTAGGGGATATTCTTGGCTCCTTTTTTGGGTTTGGGATGGGGAGCAAAAGGAATGAAGGTTGGAGGAAACATGGGGGATCGATGAGGTTCCTCAACTGGGTTTGTTAGAACCTATTTCTTAGGCTTGGATTTGTTTCTAATTCGGATGACCTTTCCTACGTATAAGTTCTCTAAGGAGAATTGCTTTGATATAGTTCTCTCACTATCATAATCCTCCTCCAGAAAGGTACCTATTCTAACTATCTTCAAGGTTGCTCATTGTTAAAGGAAAATACAAACAACAAATGAAAAGATAAGTCAAAGGGACTTACTGGCAAAGGGACAGAAAATAGGAGCAGCACTGAGACAAACTGACTGGTAGGAAGTAACCTCCAACAAGGCAAAGAAGAGAAAAAGAGGAATAGTTGAGAGGGCAATGACAGTAAACAAAAGAGTGATTGAAGTGGCAGGTAAAATCCTAAAAGGTGACAAAAGAGTCCTTTTTATAAGGAGGTGTGCGAAAACTAAAAAGTCTAGCTTTCTACTCCCAAGGTAACACATGTTGCAAAAAGTGAACCATTTGAAATGACGTATGAAGTGTTAGAAGCGGCACATTAAAGGCCTCCTTGTAGTAAAAGCTACCTTCAATATTGCTAGAAGATCATCCTATTCCAAAGATCGCCCATATCCGATTCATGTTACTCATGAAATCAAACAATTTCGAGCTTTTAACTCGGAATCAGTGGAGAACATGTGATACATGCTAATCTGAGCAGATCAACCTATACGAACCTATGGTTCGTCTAACCAAACCATGGGCACCTCTAGAAGATTACTTATTTCACATATCTCCTCTCTATCGTCCAACTAGAACTCGAAAATCTAGAATTTCATATCACAATAAGATATAATCTTCTCCAAGTATAATATTGCAACATAAGAACTATTTTTAAAAGGAACTCGAACACTTAGATTACCTCCTATAAATAGCTTTCTTTCCTCCGCAAGATTGGTAAAGTATTCTAAATGCTCTAAGCTCTTTCTAAGTTTTCTCTAATTTTTTCATATTCCAATCCTTTTGACTTAAGCATTGAAGTGACTCCTAAGCACATCACTTGAGCCCTGTAATTCTATTTTGTAAGCTTTGAAAATTAGTAGATCGCTCGTCAGTGTGTTGAAAATCAAAATTCATCCTTGAACACATCAATTTTCATAATAATTTTTTAAATAAAGTTAACATAATTTTCTACTCACATTAAGTGCATAAATTTTAAAGTATAACTTGATTATCTTTTTCATTAAAAAAAAATACTTAATAATCTAAATGGTAAAACTCAAAGTATTAGCTATATTTATTTTTCGAAAAATATTTTTCTTGAAGTATTTTTTGATATTTATTAACAATTAGAGCATTAAAAAAACTTATCACAAGAAGCTACTTTCCTACTTAAAATAAAAGTAAGGTATTTTTCAACAAAAATAATATGAAAAGAAAATATATAAATACACATATATAAATACACACATGTTAATAACCAGCACTTATTATCTAGGATTACAAGTGACCATAATAATTTATTATTTCATGTGTTTTTTTTATATTTAATATTAAATTTTGATAATAAGAAATTTTTATAAATTTAAATATATTTATAATTTAAATAAATTGAAATGTTAAATATTTTTTAGCTAATTTTTAATATTGTAATTAAATAATAAAAGTATGTTTTTTGAAAATTATTTTGTAGGAAAATGGTTACTTTTGAAAATATAAAACACCTGCTGTGTTCAAACCCGCAAATATATATATATATTTTTTTCCCAAAGAACCCACTAATAAAATTGTGATAAGCAAAGACAGCTTAGTAGTTTAGGGAGGTGTGGGGACGCGCTAGTGACTGAGCGTAGGAATAGTAATGCAAGTTCAATGGATGAAATTATGAAAAAATAAAATAATAAATTCTCAAAGTCAAAGAGGCACAGCTCTTAAACACGCTTGGGAAAATGTGCTCTAATCACCGTTGGATCTGGTGGATGAAAACGAGGGTTGACTGACACGTGGCGATTTTCTCATTATGACCTTGCTGACTTGCAAGGCTCATTTGTCAACCCGAGGTTTCCTGAGCAATCCCTCCGCATTAGCACTTTGACTTTCTCTTACAAATTCCTTTTTTAATTCTTAATTTTAATTAATTAATAATAAATCAAACTTTCCTTCCATTAACACCAATTTTATGAAGAAATTTTTTCCAATGTATCATTAAAAAAAAGCAACTTTATTATTTTACAATATAATTTAAGAATAAATGAAGACAATTATATTATTTTTTATTTATAAATAACCAACTTTGGTGCAGTGCATTAGTTGAAAATAGATTATCTATATACATCATTCTAAAATGTTGCTTAACAAAATTAAAAATTAAGTATTAAAAAATTAAGTATTAAATTTTAAAAATTGAATATTGAAATTTTTAAATATTAAATATAATTAATTTATATGATAATTATTATTATTGAAAAATATTAAATTTTTTATTATATTTAATTAACTATTTAATTGAAATATTTAAATTGAAACCATTTCATATTATTAAATTATCTAAAAAGTAATAAGTACTGAAAATATTAAATTAATTAATAAATTAGTTTATTTTATACCACATAAGTTAATAAAAATAAATTATTTTAAAAGTAAATTATTTAGGCCAAAACTAAGAATTATAAATAAAAGAACTCTCATTTATTATTTAATCTCAACAATTGAATCTTCATCAATAAAAAAGAAACTTTTCTACTAATTAACAAGTTAACTCTTGTAGTTAAAGAATTATTTTAGATTATGTTATAGGTTTATAGCAATATAATAGCATATTATTTCTTGAAAAACAATATTAAAAGATATTGTTAATTTAATTTTAAATAAAAATCATTAGGTGTTTTTTTTTTTTATATGGTGATGGTTTAAATACCCAAATAGTGGTAATATTTTAATTAGTGTGATGGGAGTAGTACACATCTACACTTGAATAGCTCTGCTTCATTTGGTAGAGTATGAAAGGTCATAGGTCAACTTTGAGTGATTGTTTTTGTAGATGTCCTCTAAATTTAACACTGATTTTATTACCCTACTTGAATTTTTAATTTGTAATACAAAAGTCAATCAACTTTAATTTTAATAACATTGAAGTACTTATAAAAGTTTTATTTAGATTTTCCTCCCAAAAAGTTTATTTACCATTATACCTCTCCCACTTCATTTGACATTTGAAATTGGTCTAGTTAGATAATTTTTGGTAAATTACAGAAACTTTTTTGGTAAATTGAATTAGTTGGAGGTGGTAAACTCACCACAACTGCACAACAAATTATAATACTGACTTACTTCATATTATTTTTGATAAATTACAAAAACTAGAATATATAATTGATAAATAAAATAAGATAATAGATTTAATAAAAGAAGTCATTTCACTAGAAAAAGAAAGATAACTACAAATAATTCACAAAATTGGACATTTTTAAGAGGCAAAAAGCAAAGAGATAGTTAATATTTAATG